>JAULAV010001155.1:0-178487 GCA_030789695.1 Scilla litardierei
CCATTCGGTGACTTTCCTGATATCCCACGGATCCGACTAGCTAGTATCTCAAACTTCTTGACATAGTCCCTTACCGTCACATCCTGCCTCAGAGCATACAACCTCTTAAATGCATTGCCCGCCTGTACCTCACAGAACCGCTTCAGCAATAGCCTCGTGAACTCCATCTAAGTGCTGAAAGGTCAGTCCTATTGTGTCCGTCGATACCACGATAACACTTCTCCTTCCAGACAGACCACCGATGCCCTAAGCCAATCCTCCTTCTGAACTATCGATACCTCGAAGTATCTCTCAACTCTATATATCCACAAATCTGTGTCATCTCCTTCGAAGACGGACATCTTCTGCTTCATGACCCGATTTTTTTTGCAGAGAACCCTCATTTAGCTCCTCTCCTATGCCGGTAATCATGTTGTCGATATTGGGTTGGTGGAGGTACATCAAATCCATGGCCTCCAACACGGCCTCCTCCTCTTCCGTTCAACGTGCCTCTTTCCCATTCAGCTCCTCCTCTATCCCCGAAGGCCCCTCGGTCATTCTCATGGTACCAGTCATAGTCCTCAAACTCCGCCTCACGTCTTGGGGGTCATCCTCCATAGAAATGAGTGCCAAATTCATCCCAGGGCCCTCAAACCCCTTGATGAATCCTCCTCACTGCTCGAACCCATGTCGCGGGACCGCCGGAGGCTCCAAAGGAGCTCGGTGCCCTGGTAGTAGTTGTCTGGGGCATGGCGGTCCGCCAGGGGCACTAGATGGCCCTGCCAGACCGCCGGGGCATGGCGGGTTGCCAGGGCTTGGCAAATCCCTGGCAGGCCGCTAGGGCTCTCCTGGGCCCTAGCGGGTTACCAGGGCTCGGCAAAGCCCTGGCGGGCCGCCAGGGGCTTGCACAGCTCCTGATGAACCGTCAGGGGCCCGCGGGTGCCCTGGTGGGCCGCCAGGGCTTGGCGGTTGCCCTGTGGGTGTCGACGTCGTTCTTCCGTCTCGTGTTCGTCTTCCTGGCTATCGTAAAATCCTCGTCGCGCCTCCACGCCTTCATTGAGAGACATCTCTTGATGAGCCGTCGGGGGCCCTCAGGTGCCATGGCGGGCCGTCAGGGCTTGGCGGTTGCCCTGTGGGTGCCGACGTCGTCCATCCATCTCCTGTTCGTCTTCCTGGCTATCGTAGAACCCTCGCTGTGCCTCCACGCCTTCATTGAGAGACTGTTGCTCATCATCTGTGACCAAATCTGCATCCGAAAGAAAGTCCCTCGCGAAAGGGATCAACTTTCTCCGTCCCCTTCGGCCAAGATCTCGCCTTCTGCTCCGGATCTAGGGTTTCGACCTGATTTGAGTCCAACTTCTTGGAGAACACATTAAGTTTTTGATTGTTTGACTTTGGTTTCCATGAGTTCCAAGAATTTCCGATCAAACTCGCTATTCTGTTCGTCGACACTCTTCGTAATCAAGTCGTGGATCTAGCCTTCAAACTTCTACATCCTCTCTCCAATGCATCAATTCTATTCTTGGATCTCGTAGTCGCCATGGATCGACATGCTCTGATACCTATTTGATATGTTTCAGATCTGGATTTAGGATAAAAACGTGATTTTTATGGGTTTTTGGTGTGAAAGATGGGATTTTTAGGGGAAAGGAGGGATTTATGGGTAGTGGAGATTTGGGGAAGAAAAATGGGTTTTTATTGATGAAGAAACTGAAATTACAAAGATAACTAGCTTTCGATTCGAGAAGATGCATTTCATCTAGCTTTCGATTCGAGATCAAAGCCTAAGATCTCCAACTAATTGTCTGTGTACAAATTAACTAAGGGATTTTCTTCAACAATTCGAGCATACCGTCCCCATAGCCGGCCCTAGGCTATAAATAAAGGAAAACTACAGATTTGATAAATTTACGAACCCCCCGAATAATTTCTGAAATAACAAAAATGCCCATATTAGACCGAAACTCCCAGAGACGCATCAGTTACTAGCCTACACTTCACCGTTTCTCTGCTAGTGCAAATATCTCTTTCTTTGGGTTCACTTCTTATTTTGCCTCGGCGTTTGATCTATTGGATCTTCCAACTTGTGCTCCATGATCCTGTCCATCTCTCACTGATCTTCATAACTACCACAGCTTTCATAACCACCATAGTCTTCTGCTTAAGTCCCCGTTTTGTTTTTTATAATTTTATATGAGATTATAGTTTCTTCAAAAGAACTTAACTTTCTAGTAAATAATTAGCATTGTTGTTATGAAATTTTGGATAAAATTTATTTTTAATGTTTTTGAATAGAAACTTTAATTTCATGACTTTAAGATTAGTATACAGTAACAATTAGTTAGTATTTTATTTATTGAAGGAAAAAAAGAGATAACATGAAACAGACAATGTGAATGATATTATCAAGCTTTCTTTAGGTAGCATGACATAGGATGATGCTATGTTGTACAGAAATCATGTATGTTAGTTTGAAATTGTATTTTTAACACGTGCGGTGTGAAAATTTTCCCCTTATTTATTTGGTAGATTCATCCTTGATAGTTATAGCTATGTAATAGATCTTAATATGTCTTCTTTCTACTCATGGTATGTTTCTGTAATTGACCTTTATTTACTCGTACTTAATTGTGTATTCTTACATCCGTATATAAATTATGCAGGAAAATTCGTGTTGTACATTGTCTTCAATTTTCTCACTTTCACATATTTCACATTCTATGGTATGATGGCAATTGGTTTAACTCCTAATCAGCACTTGGCAGCAGTCATTTCATCAGCGTTTTACTCTTTATGGAATCTGCTTTCTGGCTTCCTTATTCCAAAACCTGTAAGTGACCCACTGCCAGAATCAATTTTGAGTATGTTTGTGTGCACATCTCACGCATGCACTGTTGTTCAAATGCTATATGACCAGTATGCCAGTGTATAATATATCACAATCAAAAGTTCATTAGTGGCAAACCAGTTACGTACAAGAAGTTCAAAATTAGTGGCATTGTTTTTTAAACGTTACATGGGGAATTTGCAGAATTTATTCTATTAATAAAAATTAGTAAGGTTCAAGTGAATATATGCTGATACATAAAGGGAAATGTGAAGTCAGAGATCAGGAATTAGAGAGAAAGGTTAGAGAAGGTTATTCTACCTCTATATCACATATTATTGTATATTTGTACAATTCACTTTGAACAAACCCCTCGTAATATTACTATTCTCAACATCCCCTTCAAGTTGTAACATATATCGTATGTGAAGACATATAGTCCTATATTGGATAACAAAGAAACACATGATGTCCATAAATTAGTAGTTGAACCCTTACCCATTGGCTTAAGCTATTAGGTTATATATAGTTTCAACTAACCGTTTGTGGTTTTACTAATATAAAAGAACTCTTTGCCTCTACTTCTATTCTAATTCTAATATGGTATCAAAGCAAAAAAAAATACATCTAAAATGCTAGCCCAAATCAAAACCAGCCACCATCACTTTATTTCTCTGCACCTCCACTTGTGTCGCCAATGCTATCCTCTTCTCTATATTTCTCCAACCATCATCATCCTCTAACCTTCATGCCACAATCGTTATCATCATTGGCGCTGTTGTCATCATCTTGCATCCGCTGTTGTCGCTTCTCTCCTTTTCAATGCCATTATCGTCAACATATTTTCTTTCTCTTGATTTGATTTTAATCTGATCCAATTATGATAAAATCTAAATTATATTTGTTCTATTTACTTGTGAGTTCTATAACAGCAACTATCGACATGTTCTAACTGCTGCCATCTACGGCTTCTATATTTGCCATTGCTTATGGGTTGTTATATCTACTACTGCCTACAAGTTTCTATATCAGTTACTACCTACATGTTCTACTACAATATATGGGCTTCTATTTGCTAATGAGTACTACTGCCACTATTTTTCCATATGGGTAGATGTTCAACTGTTATCTATGAGTTCTACGGTTATCTATAGGTTTTCATCTACTATTGATTGCTACTGGCTCTGTTGATATCTACGAGTCTTATCTACTTTTAATTGATACTGTCTCTACTGCTGTCTACAAGTTCATATTTGTTGTTGATTGCCATTGCCTGCAAACGTTCTATCTGTTACTGTTATTACTATTTGTCGCCGGTTCGACTAGTTGATATTGCTATTTCAGAAAATGACAGTCCGCCTTCTACCCATGTATAGTCTATCTATCCCAAGACTATCTACCTCCACTATGCAGAATATGGGAGGCTCTGACAACATTTATCTTAGAAATTTTATGCATCCCAAATTGTTGCCTATGTATTAACTTCATGTACTTCTATACTTAATGCTTTACAGCTTGGGTATAAATTTGGTAATATCTCACATGATAGGTTGTAATGATCTTTTCGATTCTTTTTACCTTACAAATTCTATGCCGCATGTTTCTATTGTGGATGGTACATTTTCCATTTTCTTTGGTATAAGGGTGGTTCATACTACTTTTTCACTATCATTGCATGATTTATTTTATGTTTCCTGGTTTTCTCTTAATTTCTTTCATATTAGTCAACTTATCGAAGATAAAAAATGTTCGATAAATTTCTTTCCATTATGTCATGTCTTTCGGGATATATATGTTGAAAATATTGATACTAAAACACACGAGTTGGGTCAAGTTCTTACTGGGTTTTGGGTTATAACTTATTGTGGTATATAGGCTATGCTGTCCTAGGGTTAAAAGGAGTGAGAGGAAGTGTTCTGCAGCCGTCAAAAACTGAAGAATTGCTATCGGATTACTGTAGCTACAGTTATCCGAGCACTAAATTTGCTCTATTCTCTTAATTTTTCATCCAAAAATTCAGTCTTCTCCAAAATCAAAAGTCAAGCGTTAGTGCGTGGAAACCTTTGTAATCCAAGTCCCTAGATCTTGTAATCCAATTTTATACAAAGTGAAACTGATTTCTCCAACGGACATACATCGATTTGATGGAATCATGGGTGTCTGGTGTGTTCTTTCCTATTTATCTCAATTTGTGATATATTTTTATTGCTATGGGTTGTGGAATTGTTTCAGGAGTGAAGATTTGTCATTAGCCTTGATGATTAATTCACGATCTTATGTGAGGTGATTATTTGATTTGTCATCTCTGTCCCAACAAGTGGTATGAGAGCTTTAGTGATTAGAATTATGATCAAGGTGATGGTGGAAGGTTATCATAGAAGCTATATAACCGGAGGGGCAATGTGTTCAGATTCGTTTATGAGTGGATCATATGTGACAATTGGAAGTTCACAATACAAAATTGAGAAATTCAATGGAAAAAGGAATTTTGAAATATGACAGTATAAGATGAAGGCTATATTGAGAAAGGGTCGGATACACCAAGTTGTTTATGATATTGAGACATTACCGGTAGATGTTACAGCAAGAGAGATGGAGATGGAGGATTCAGCCAGGACGACCGTTCAGTTAAGCTTGTCAGACGAGGCTATATATCATGTAGCTGAAGAGACAACAACAAAGGGCTTATGGAAAGGCTTGAAAAACTTTATTTGGAGAAATCACTCACCAACGAGTGGATTATGCCGAAGACATTCTTCACATTTAAGATGATGGATGGTACTTCATTGAAGGATCATATAGATACCTTCAATGGGCTTGTGATGACGATGAGGAAGGTTGGGTTAAAGGTAGAAAAGCACAAGGCAATGATCCTACTTCTATCATTACCAGAGAGGTATACGACATTTGTCAACTTAATGATTTATAGTTGTGATACATTGAGTCTTGAGGATGTCAAGGCATGCCTTTATAATGAGGAGTTGCGAGACTGGATGACAGGGGTTGGTGTAAGTGGAAAGTCGGACAGTCAAGGGCTGTTTACTATAGGTAAAACATGAAGAGGTGATAGAAGAGGTGGAAACAATGACAAAGGGCGTTCTAAGAGCAGGAAGCCATGAAAGAGGTGGAGGTTAAAGTCGAAGCCTAGAGATACGTCATGTTTTGTTTGCAGAAAAATCAGAAAAATCAGACACTGGAAGAATGAATGCCCCGAGAGAAAGAAGAATGATAAAGCAGAGATGCATGCTTCTTCATCAGTTCCAGTAGCTAAGATGGAGAAGAGTGGAGATGATGAGTTTGATGTGTTGACTGCTTGCTCATCAGAGTTTAGGAATCATGTATGGATTATGGATTTCGGTGCATCCTTTTATATGATGCCAGATAGGAGTTGCTTCACTACATATGAGAGTAGAGGAGGTTCAATTCTTATGTGAAATAATGTTGTGGGCAGAGCAGTTGGCATTGGTTCTGTACGGGTTAAGATATTTGATGGTGTGATTCGTACACTTACGAATGTTAGGCATGTTCTGAGGAAATCCTTATTATCTTTGGAAGCATTTGATTTTTTGTGTTGCAAATTTATTATTGAGGAGGCGATAAGGGTCTATAAAGGGTCGATAACTGTGATGAAAGGAGCTAAGGTTGGGAACCTATATTTTCTCAAGGGGCAACCATCATAGGTAATTCTAGGAGTAGAGAGTTCACATGATACAGATTCGACCTGCTTATGGCATCTCTGGTTTGGACATGTCAGAGAGAAAAGTTTTGAATCTTTGAAGAAGAAGAATCTAATTAAAGGGATGGACTTTAAGAAGTTAGAATTTTGTGAGGAGTGTGTTCTTAGAAAGCAAACAAAGGTGACATTTGGTGAAGGAAGGCATGACACAAGAGGCGTCCTTGAGTATGTGGCTATGTGCATACATATGTTTGGGGTCCTAGACATTATGGGGTGCCATATACTTTGCATCCTTCATTGATATTTTTTCCAGAAGGTTATGGGTGTATGTGCTGAAATCCAAATCAGATGAGTTAGATGTGTTTGAAAAGTTTAAGATTTGGAAGGCCCTAGTAGAAAATGAGACAAGAAGAACGTTTAATGTGTTGAGGTCTGACAATGCATGCGAATGTGTCTCAAGAATTCCCAGATTATTGTCGTCAGTACGGGGATTCGAAGGCATTGTACAACACCATGTGATCCGCAGTCTAATGGAGTAGCGGCGAGGATGAACAAAACTTTATTGGAAAAGGTAAGATGCTTTAAGATTTCATCTGGTTTGTCAAAGGGATTTTGGGTTGAGGTAATTTCGACTGCTACTCACATGATCAATAAAATTCCATCATCAACCCTTGATGGTAAGATTCCAGAAGAGGTGTGGAAGGGAAATCATATTTAACTAGATTATCTTTAGATTTTTGGTAGCTCAGTGTATACACATGAAAAGAATGACAAGTTTGAGCCGAGAGCAAGAGACTGTGATGCTAGGTTATCAGATGGTGTGAAGGGTTATAGAATTAGGTGCCCACGGCTGCTCTCCTTCTTCCATGTCCCCATCATCACGCTAAAGCTGCCGCAATCTGTCAGCTGAAGGCCCAGCTGTGTCACCACCCTCCTGGAAATAAAATTGTGGGTGGCCCCACTGTCGATCAGCACCGTCACCTCCTGGTCTCCGACCTCTCCCCTCAGCTTCATGGTATGATTCGGTGTGAACCCTACCACGGAATTGAGGGACACCTCCGCTACGTCCAACTGCTGGCCCTCAAGCTCATCCTCTGCCGCAGCGGTCTCTTCCTCGATATCAGACTCGCCCTCGTCGTCCTCCAGTAGGATCACCTGGAGTTTGCGCCCTGCGCATCTATGGCCTGGTGAGAATCTTTCATCGCACCGGAAGCATAAGCCCTTCTGTCTCTTGTCCCTCATCTCTGCGTCCGTCATGCGTCTGAACTGCCCCCCAGGTAGTGGTGTGCTACTCTTCTCCCCCGCCTTCTCCCGGTTCGCCTGCCCCACCCCTGCCGAGGTGCCAGCTCCTCCCGTCCCAGACGGACCGCCTCTCGCTGTCTGACTACTGAAACTGCTCCGGACACGCCTGTCCTCGGTCTGCGCATCCTCAACCATCTGTGCCATCTCTATGACCTCCGAAAGCCCCTTAGGCTTGTAGGGTCTCACTGCTGCGCGCAGGCTGGGGCGCAACCCTTTCAGAAAGGTTCCCTCCAATGACTCGTCTGAGACGCCATGCACTCGCCCGGCCAGTGTCTCGAACCTCTCGATGTAATCCCGTACCGACCCCTCCTGCCTGAGGGCGTAAAGCTGCTCGTGCAAGTTTCCAGCCGGGGGTCTCTAAACTTCTCCAGCACCATATCCTTCAGCTCCTCCCAGCTCCTCACCGGCTGTCGCCTCTCCCTCCATTGGAACCATCCCAAAGCACGCCCCTCCATGCAGATCACCGCCGCCTCCAGCTTCTGGGCCTCGGTCATGTGGTGGGCCGTGAAGTATCTCTCTGCGGTAAATAACCAGGCGTGTGGGTCCTCTCCGGAAAATAGCGGCATCTTCAGCTTCCGGACGCGACAATCTCCTCCAAAACGCCCCTGCTCGGGTCTCCCCTCCTGTCTGGGCAGCGGACGGTAGTGCTGACGCCTCTCCTCCAGTGTCTCGTAGTGCCGGGGTGGCCCGCCTCCGTGACTCCCGTAGTCTCCCTGGTGACCTCCGTGACGCCCCTCAAAGTCGTCCCATCCGGCGTCATCGCCGAACTCTGCCTCATATCCACTCCTTCCGTCGGAGTAATAGCCTCTCCCGCGTCCATGGCCGTAGAAAGGATCATCAAGTGCTGGTCGGTGCCCTGGAGGGTCACAAAAGTCTCCCGAAATCTGTCCGCGGCCTCCCGTCGTCGTGGTCCGCTGCTCGGGGGGGCTCAAAAACCCCCTTATCCTGCTGTTCGAAGCCCCCGCCCCCCTCCTGCGGCTGCCAGGTGGGGTTTCTGCCCTGTCGCGGACCCACAGGGGCCTGCCGGCCTTCGGCCAGGCTCGGCGGGCCCCTGGGCCCTCCCTAGAAGGTCGGCGGACCTTGCCGGCCTTCCGACAGGGTCGTCGGAGCCTGGCGGGCCCAGGCAGGGTCCCGCCGCCCCTGCCTGAGCCCGCAGGTGGCGGCGGGGGGGGGGGGGGGGGGGCCGGGTCCCCCTCCGCAGCTGGTCGACCCCCCCACGTGCCGTGGGGGGCTGATCTTGCTTCTCCCATGCCGTGAGTCCCCCTTGTCGCGCGGCTAGGTCCTCCGGCCTCTCTTTGGCTTTGTACCGCCCTCCGCCGCACCTCCTCGCGGTAGTCGTCCCTCCATGGCTCCTCGGCGTCGTCCTCGTCCAACTCCTCCACGAAGTAGGGTTGATTTTGGAAAAAAATCTCTTCTTTCTCCTCCTTCAAAGGTGCCGCCTTTGGTGATGGGTTAGGGTTTCCTTCGCCTTTAGGGTTTGTTGCTAATTGATTCAAGGCACCCATCAATTGCGCGAATTGGTCGTCGTGTTTTGCTTGATTTGACGTCAATTGGGAGATGGAAGTAGTCAACTTGGCCATGGATTCGTCGTTCCCCGCCAACGACTTTTTGATCGCCTCGATCTCGCCCGTGAATTTTGCCTCCAACGCCTCAAATTTGTCTTGCGATCTTGTGGAAGCCGCCATGAATCGTCACGTGCTTTGATACTAAATTGTTAGGAACTAACAAAGATGGAATTTTTATTAGAAAATAACAAGCGAAATAAAAAGATAATTGGACACAAAAGAGGTGTGCCCTCCTCCCAAGACGCCTAGAGGACGTCCGCATTCGTCTACTCCTAATGGATGCTCAATAGAAATATTCCAATATTAAGCATGAGAAAATAAGAGAAGGCTACCCCCTATTTATAATAGAAACCATGACAATCCTAAACCAAGTAGGACTAGGCCGGCTAATCCTACTCCAAGGAGGACTCGGGGCGGGAGGGGGAGTCCTACTCCAAGAAGGACTCGGCTAGGGCAAGTACAAAAAAAGAGGGTGTGGCAAGGGGTCGGCTAGAGGGGGGTGTGGCGGCTGGCCTGGGCCGACGGGTGTAAACCCGCATGGGTTTGGGCCCAGGCCCATCATGGACATAGGGGTGCGGACATGTCTAGCATTTTCCAGACCGAATCTCTTAATAAGGTTCTTAGCATATTTGCTTTGTGAGATGAATAAGCCATCAGTACACTGCTTAACTTGAAGCCCAAGAAATAAGTTCAACTCACCAGCCATGCTCATCTCAATCTCCTTCTGCATGAGGGCAATGAACTCACGTACCAACTGTTGTGATGTTGATCCGAAGACTATATCATCTACGTAGATCTAAACAACCATAACACTTGACCTGGTCCTTTGAACAAACAGTGTTTTATCGGCTCCACCTCGTTCATATCCCTTTTGGAGAAGGTATGTGGTCAATCTCTCGTACCAGGCCCTCGATGCTTGTTTCAATCCGTATAACGACTTCTTCAAACGATAAACATGATTCGGAAGAAAAGGATCTGCAAACCCTTTTGGTTGTTCGACATATACTTCTTCATTCAATAGCCCATTCAAGAACGCACTCTTCACATCCATTTAATGGAGTTTGAAGTTTAGACTGCATGCAACTGCCAACAGTAATCTGATGGATTCCAAACGAGCAACTGGAGCAAATGTCTCATCAAAATCGATCCCTTCCACCTGGGTATATTCTTGAGCCACTAGACGTACTTTGTTGCGAGTTACATTACCCTTCTCGTCAGTTTTATTCTTGAAGATCCATTTTGTCCCAATGACATTTATTCCTTTAGGTCTCTCAACCAAGCTTCAGACATCATTACGTTGAAATTGGTTCAACTCCTCTTGCATGGTCGAAACCTAGAATTCATCAACAATAGCTTCCTTCACATTTTTGGGTTCAACAACAGAGAGGAAGCAAGCATACCCGGCCAGATCTCTATAGTTGACACGACTGGTACCTCTTGTCCGGCGGCTGTCATGCACATCACCAATGATCAACTCAGGATGATGATCGCGTATAACTTTAGTAATTCCTTCAGCACTTTGAGCGTCTTCAGCCTCAATCTGTGGTATCTCAACTGTAGTTGTATCCTGTGCTGCAGCATTTTGTTCAACATTGTTCTGATTTTTCTTTCTTGTTGCAACATTATTTTCAACACGACCCTCCTCATCAGTACCGTCTTCTTGAACCACCCTTCACTTAAGGCAGCATCTCCCTGATCAAAATCATCAACCACTTCATTGATAGATTCCATCATAACATCTGTGCGTTGATTCAAAACTCTGAAAGCACGACTCTTTGTCGAATACCTAAGGAAGATTCCTTTGTCGCTCTTGGCATCAAACTTCCGCCTGGGAGTACGGTCTTGCAAAATATAACATTTACTGTCAAAGATGTGGAAGTAGGATACATCAGGTTTCCTGCCTTTCCAGATCTCGTAGGGGTTTTCTCAGTTCTTGGCCGAAGATAAACCCTATTAATAGTGTAGCAGACTGTATTGACAGCTTCAGCCCACCACTTAACATTTACCCCCGAGCATTCAACATAACACGTGTCATTTCTTGAAGAGTGCGATTTTTCCTTTCAACCACTCCGTTTTTGTTGAGGAGTCTTTGGAGCCGAAAATTCATGACCAATACCATGTGATTCACAGAATTTAGAGAAGGAGTAATTTTCAAACTCCTTTTCATGATCACTGCAGATCCTGACAATTTTGCCAATGTTGTCTCCTTTTTCAGCTTGAAGACGGGTGCACAGTCTCTTGAAGGTTTCAAATGTGTCTGATTTCTCCTTAAGAAAATCTACCCAGGTAAACCGAGAAAAATCATCAACACATACATAAATATATTTCTTACCTTCCACGCTAGTTTCTGATGTGGGTCCGATCAGGTCCATGTGTAATAGCCCCAGATTTTTCGAGGTAGTAATTGTCTGGATTTGCTTATGACTCGTCTTCTTCTGCTTTCCCTTCAGAATCTTCATCACTCCAGGTACTGGCTAGGGATTTCCCTTTTTGCTTCTTAAGTGTATTGACACATTCAGCTTGTATGTGACCAAACCCTTCACACTCTCGCATTGAATTTCCTTTCCTTTGGTTTTTGAGTCATACCTCTGGGTAGGGCGGCAAGTAGTCTTATCAACAGCGGGAGGACCTGAGCGCAACATCTTATTTGCAGGTTTGGGATTCCGACCTCTGTTACTAATCGTCCTCATCATCCTACTGAAATTTTTGGTTAGTAATGCAATGTCGTCATCAAGCTCCGACTCATTATCCGATATAGAAGTTTCACTTGCCTCTGCCTTTAATGTCACCCCCTTCTCCCTTCTGTTTTGCTTGAGATTCATCTCATAGGTTTGCAGTGAACCCATGAGTTCATCCAGTCTCATGGTGGAAGTATTTCTTGCTTCTTCAATAACCGCAATTTTAGCAGAAAACTTTTCAGGAAGAGACCTCAGCGTCTTCTCTACCAACTTCTTTTGAGAATATTTCTTACCCAGTTGAACAGCCTGGTTGGCTATATTCCTTAATCTACCATTAAATTCAGCCACAGTCTCGTTTTCATTTATTCTAAGATTTTCAAACTGAGATGCGAGCATTTGAAGTTTAGAAGCCTTAACTGTATTTGTTCCCTCATGAACGTTTTGAAGAATGTCCCAAGCTTCTTTTGCGTGCTCACATGTGGATATCAGCTTGAACTGCTCTTCATCGACTGCAGTGAAGATGTCATTCACCGCCTTCGAGTTTCCTAAAGCCGCACGCTCTTCTTCTGGATTCCAGTCTCTCACAGGTTTGAGGTATTCCTTGCCTTCCTTGTCAACTTCAGTCGGAGGGCTCCATCCTTCAACCGTGGCGACCCATGCTTTCTCATCTAGAGACTTGATAAAAGCACGCATACGGGACTTCTAGTATGTGTAATTTGATCCGGTAAGTAAAGGAGGACGTGTAACAGATGCGGCTTCTTTTGTATTCATGATTTGCGTACTGACACACAAGATCACACCCACTTTGACAAAACAAAGTTACACGGACGACCTGCTCTGATACCAATTCAAATTCAGTACGCAGTAATAAAACACAAATCCAATGAAACAACACACGTCAATCAGAGACACACAAGACTTGGTAACGCAGTTCGGTGCGCACACCTACATCTGCGGGGCCACGCCCAGAAAACAGAATACTTCACTAAGATAATCAAAGAGTACAAACTCTAATACCACGTTTCTACTAGGAGGAACACGCTCCTCCTTAATACAAACCGTGAAGGGTGACAACCATCAACCCCGTGGAGTATTCTCGGCAAGCTCCCCTTGCATGCAAGCTCCCCTTGCACCATCGACTAGATCAACTCCCTTGATCCTACGTACGTAGCCGTCGGCCTCCCTCCCGGAGTATCTCAGAACTTTTTCCCAAAAGTTGTAACCTAGCCGTCGCCGCTGCCGAACCCTAAAAGCATACGCTCCCCCTCAATCCGCGGGTCAAACGGCAAGCATCCAACCAAATCAGTTCCAGCTAGGCAACCCACAAAATCCGCAGCCCTTAACAGCATGAGATCCCGCAAATCTTCAATAGCTTGTTGCGGCAGATAATGAGAGCAAAAATCTCTCCAACCGTCTTTAACAGAATAACCGAGAGATAAAGACTACCAAATAAATCTTTAACAGAATTCAATCAACATAATTACCAGATACCGTTAAAGATAGAAAGCTAGGATCACGAGTTACCAGAACGAGATCACATATCCAGCGAACAATCATTTCTGCAGACAGACACAACATGTTGAGCATATGCAGACGCAGCGTGTTGAACATTATGATACAACATCATGTTCAACAATTGTTCCAACATTAACAAGGGAAGCCGTCTTTCTTCTTCAAGATATTTAAGACCAAACAACAAGTATCATAGTGCCACTATTGACAACGAAGTCATGAACAAAACCTAACAAAAGGATTTATAGGAAGGTGATTGTCTTCAATCATATTTTCCTTGAAATTTATTGTGATGGCAACAATGCGGATGACAATAAAAGATGGTAACAACACGATGGTGGAGATGGTGGCACTGCTAGTGGTGATAGTAGAGTGGGAGGGTGTAGCATCGGTGGGGATGATGTCACCAGCTGTTAGGATATCATGCATGATGGTAGCAAGGGTACTTGTCCTGATGGGCCCCGATAAAGTATATGCTCACACATATTTGATTCTTAAATTTTGAGAGATGTGCATGACAAACATACATCTAGTAAATGTTCTTAATATATTTATATGGATTTACATAATTTGTGCATAATATGAAATGGACATCATAGTAAAATGTATTTATTGTTGTCATAAAAAGCAAATAATCTTTTTTTACTTCATATTGTTGTAAAAATAAGATTAAATATGAATATGATTAAATGATAAACAATTTATGTTTTGGTATAATTATAAGTTTTTATTAATGCATATATATTGAATATTTTACTTATCATTTTAATCTATTCTTCACTTAGTTAAACTTAAACAAATAGAAAAATTATTTACTAAATGTGGGTCCAAATAAGGCCCGAGTTGGGCTCATCTATTTTGAAAACGGGCTCGTGCATAGAAATCAAGCCTAATAAATAAACAGGTTGGGTGTGGGCTTATGCGAGTCTGACTACCCCATACCTAGCCCATTCCCACACATGCAAAGCTAATCTTACCTCCTCCTTGGACTGAGAATAAAAAATAATGGGAGAAAAGAAAAACTGAAAATTCTTCTCCTATTCATTACTTAAAACTTTAATACCAAATGCCAAACAAATGAAGTCCGGCAACGGTAGGTGGTTTATTAGCTGTAACACGTTAGTTGCTTCTTTTTATAACATTCTTCACTAAATCTCTCAAGTGACATGGCTATTTTCGATATGTGAAAATTTGAAAATACTTGCATTTTTTCCGTTCTATTTGTCATGTGATTTTTGGTAAAGCTAGGTTCTTTTGTCTGGCGTCTCACACCCCTAACATTTTTCCCTGTCAGAAAATTCCCAACTGGTGGATTTGGGCCTACTACCTTTCTCCCGTTGCATGGACTTTACGCGGCATCATTACGTCACAACTAGGGGATTATGATACTCGATTAGTTGGCGATGGTTTTGAAGGAACGGTAAAGGAATACCTTGACCTGTCTCTTGGCTTCAGCCCGGACTCTGCAATGATAGCCGTTTCTGCAGTGGTCCTTCTGTGTTTCTCGCTTCTGTTCTTTGGTATCTATGCATCATCTATCAAATTCATAAACTTCCAGAGGCGGTAAATACAAGCTTTGCTTCAGCCTTGCAACCTTCTGGTACATGGTAAATAAGAAGAAGAAAATAATTTCTTTGGGAACACGAGCAAGGGTCAGCATCATTTGAAGAATCATTGATGATATTACAGTTGGACGAAACATGTTAATGGACTGAGCAAAATGAGAACCAGATGCCATTCCGGCCTGCAGACCGAGCAAGTGACTCTGTATTATCTGATCAGAGATGATGGTAAAGATTCTCTGCAGTTTTAGTTGTCAGCTAGGAACCTGGTCATTGTATTTTGCTTTATTTTCAGTTTGTATGGGAGAGCTTATGACATGGTGGTCAACTAAAGACTCGTTCCTTGTTGTCGCTGCATCTCTGTTATTCCACGGGGGCAGACCTCAGTTTATGCTACAAACCAGGAGTAATACGGCTTGATATCATATTCATATTCAATGCATCGTTTGTGTTTTTCATAAGAAGCGATTCATATCACAAAGCACTGCAAGCTCGAATGCCTTTTGGTCCTTACAAGTGCATTATTTGCCTTAACGATGAGTAGATTTTTCATCTGCTGATAGATTTCGTAAATAAATTTCTGTTTATGATTTTTGAACCGCTCAACCCGCGAGCCAATCAGCTCTTAGTGGCAAACATCTCGCCATACATTGTACGCTAAGCTGGGACGATGCAACCAAGAAAGAAGGTGCTTCATGATATCATAATCTTTATACATTTTTAACCAGTGGAAAATGCGAAGGAAACGAGAAACAAGAGAAGAGGGAAACGGGAAGACCAAAAAAAAGAAAAAGAGAGAAAAAAAAAAAAGGAAAAAAGGCAATGGTGCCCGTTAGGAAATCTAGTAGGCAATCTCATCCATCAAAGGGATACTATGGTTTTCTCCTTGAGTGTGTAGTAGAAGATAGTATCATAGTGGATGATAGTGGATGATGATCCTACTAGTTTCCAAGAAGCCATGCAGAGTAAAACAATGGGCACACAAATCAATTCCGAATATAAATATACTAGAAATAACCTGTGCACATAGTGCACGGGGATCCAAGAAAGAAACCACACACATACTGTGAGACCCGCGCGGAATTGAAAAGGAGAGAGAAGTGTTATTTTTATTTTATTTTATTTATTTATTTATTTATTTTTTTTGGGGGGGTGTCGTCTGTGGATAAAAGGAAAAAAGCAGTGGTTAAGGTGCAAAAAGCGCGGGAAGTGGAAAAAGACCAATGGCAAATCTGTAAATATGGGGAAGGGATATGGTTTCTGAAGTGCGTCTTGGTTTCATGAAAGAGCAATGTGAAACACGTAAATAGTGGGCTTTGGGGGGGGCTCTTTCTTTGGGTGAGGGCGAGGTAGCATCCCAATATGTGTGTGTGTGTGTGTGTGTGGAGTTGATGTGACATCCTATGTGACGATGTGATATTTTCACATGTGACAAACATGGTACATAGGACAAAGGCCTCAAATGTATATCTACTAGAAATAACCCGCGCACAAAGTGCACGACGTAAAATAAAACCCCAACAGAAAGGATGCGGTGCCCAAGAGAAACCGAGAGGAAGAAACCGAGAGGAAGAGAGGGAAGAGAGGGAAGAGAGGGAAGAGAGAGCGTGTGTGTGTGTATCGTCGGGGGTAAATGGGGGAAATCAGGGGCAAAATTGCAAAAAAAACATTGGGGGGGGGGACAAAGTGCAACAATCCTATGGCAATATTGTAATTCATGGAAATTGGTTGGGGGGGGGGGAATTAAACCGAACTCCCCAAAGCCACACCCTAAAGTAAGCCCAAAATCCCTCCCACCCCCAAGAGGGCCATACAATGCCAAGGTGGCAAACACTGGGCCAATAGTTTGTCCTAGTGGATTTGTCCTAGTAGGACAAACATCACATCAAAGCCCTTATTTGTATAATAGATATCGCATTCCTCAAATGTATAAAGGACAAACATCTTGTCAACATCCCTCAATTGTCCTACTAGGGAAAACCATTGTCTTTGCTACCTTGGTAGTGTGGGGCCCCCTTGGGTGTGGGTGGAGAGTAGGCTTGCTTTGGGGTGTGGCTTTAGGGAGTTGGTTTAATGCCCTCCAATTCCCCTTATTTGCCATCTTGCCATTGATTCTTCGTCTAACCAAAATGCACATCCCCTTCCACATATTAACGAATTCGCCATTGGAATTATTGCACTTTCCTCCCCCAAGGTTTTTTTTGTTTGGGGGGGGATGCCGTGCACTGTGTGCACAAGTTACTTCTACTCCTTTATAAAAATGAGGGAAGTTTTTGCTAACTGGGACAAACCCAGTTAGCATGGTTTGTCCCATGTGGCAAGGAGAGGGGTGTGCCACCACATCCCCCACATGTGGTGAGTGCAATTGGGGGTGAAAAGGGTGAGCCCCAAAACAAAGCCCACATCCTTCCGATTATTTGCATGCATGCTATTGCTTTTTCATAAAAGCCAAATGCACATCCATTTTCCACATATTTGCAGGGTTGCCATCAGTCTTTTTTCAATTTGGCCACCTGCGTTTTCACTTTGCCACCTAAGTTTTCCCTCTTTAACTCCTTGTGTTTTGTGGTGGGATTTGTGCACTTGCCCCCCCCCCCCCCCCCCCAAAAAAAAAACTTGCAATTTAACTGATAACTCCACACCCACCCACTCGTCTCGCTATTTTGTATGTTTTGCAGCACATCCTTTGTGTGGGTTTCTTCTTGGGTAGTTGTGAACCCCATGTAGTTTTTGGTGATATTTGAGCACCTTGCCCCCTCCCCACCCACAAACTTTTTTTTTGCAATTTAACCCATTTACCCCCCTGATGACACATACACACACCCACTCTTCTTGATATTTTGTCTGTTTCTCGCGTGCACAACATCCTGTGTGTTGGTTTTTTCTAGGGTCTCATGCACTATATGCACATGTTCTTTCAAGTTTATTATACAAATGAGTGATGTTTTAGCTGACTGGGACAAACCTAATTGGCAAGGTTTGTCCCATGTGGCAATGAGATGGGTGTGCCACCTCCTCCTCACACATGAGGGGTGAGGTTGCAGTGCAATTTGGGGTGAAAAAGGAGAGCCCCAAAACAACGGCCCCCCTCCTTAGGGCTGTTGACGAACAGAACGTTCGACGAACTACTCGTGAACAAGCTCGGTACATGTTCGTTTACGTTCGTTCGGGAAGCTTAATGAACAAGCTTGAACAAATTTTTAGAGCTCGGTTAGTAAACGAACAGAGCTTGAACATAACTGTGTTCGTTCATTTATGTTCATGAACAAGCTCGTTAAGTGATGTTCGTGAACAAGCTCGTTAAGTGATGTTCATGAACAAGCTCGTTAAGTGTTCATTATAATACATTGATGTTGGAATTGTTAGAATATTGGGTTCTTACATTTTATTGCATTTAGACATACTATATTTTAACTATGCTTGGAATGGATGTTTGTAATGGAATTTATGGAGATATTATGCTGGATTTGTTTGTTTATGTCTTGCAAATATTTAATCCTTTTATTTCATTGATTTAGTCATTGGCATTTAGGGTTAAATATTATTATTCCTGATTAAAAATTTGACTTTTTTTGTTCGTTTGAAAATCTGTTCATGAACAATATTGATTGTGTTCATGAACATGTTCCTGGAATATGTTCATGAACATGTTCCTGAACATGTTCACGAACAAGCTCGATAAGTCTTGTTAACGAACATAACGTTCGATGAACTACTCGTGAATAAGCTTGGTAAATGTTCGTTTACGTTCGTTAACGTTCGTTTGGTAAGCTTAACGAACAAGCTTGAACAGGTTTTTAGAGCTCGGTTAGTAAACGAACAGAGCTTGAACATGGATTTTGTTCATGAACAAAACCAAGCTCCATGTTCAAGCTCGTTCAAGCTCGTTCGTCAACAGCCCTACCCCTCCTTCTCATTATTTGCAAACATGCCATTGCTTTGTCATAAAAATCAAAATGCACATCCATTTTCCACATATTTATGGGGTTGCCATCGATTTTTTCACTTTTGGCCCCTACGTTTTTTGCACTTAACGCATGCTTTTCTCCCTTTAATCCCATGTGGTTTGTGGTGGGATTTGTGCCCCCCCCACCCCACCCCCCCCCCCCCCCCCAAAAAAAAAAAAAAAAAAAAAAAAAACTTTTTTTGTAATTTAACCTCTTTTACCCAATGACGATACCCACACACCCGCACTCTTCTCGTTGTTTTGTCCGTTTTGCGCGTGCACCGCATCATTTTGGTTTTCTCTTGGGTCGCCGTGTACTATGTGCACGTGTTATTTCTAATAGATCTTTAATGTTATTTCTAATAGATCTTTAATGAATACTATGTTATAAATTACACATCCTTTCTCTAGTAACTAAATGTCTACAACATGAAAGAGTGAACGAATCAGTTTTTTTTTTTAATTTCCCTTAAATGCACAAGGTAAAAAGGAAATACATGATGAATTTACAAAGACATGTCATAAAACTGTTCATTAAAGTTTTCTAATTATTTCCGAAGCTTTATAACATGAAAATGTCTTCATTGACGTCCTTCTCGAATGTACTTGAACATTTCTCAAAAGGCTCCAATTCACTTACAAAACTTCAATTTGAATAAAACAATGAGTAAATGTGATTTGGAATGGACAGATAAGAGCATAAGCAGCGCCCTATCCAACGAGCATATTTCTTGATCAGACACGACGGGCAAGTTTTCTGCAAAGGGACCATGCCAAAAGTAAATATATGTAAAAGTTAAAATTTAAAAATACATTTAATTCCATGAAGTATATTATGTGCCCATATGTATGCATGTATGCATTTGAGTTCAAAAGACAACCTGGCTAGAGGATTGAGGATTGAGGATTGAGGCTTGAGGCATACATGGTTGCTAAGCCATCATAACCTCCGACGTCGTTGGAAAAATCTTCAAATTGACACCATTGGTATCATCTAAGTTTGATTAAAAATAAAAATAAACATATTGGTTAGGAACCCCGTGACAAAATTCACAATACATCAGAAACTACTCCAGTATTTGATCGATACTTACTTGGTGGGGTTTTGAGGACAAAGAAACATGCACCAATAACAATGTAACAAAGCAGAAGAATAAAACCCTTTAAGTAGTGTGAAGTCCCATCCTACACAAAGGAAAGTTAACAAGTGATAGTAAACATTACTTTCCAGTAGCAATGTACAAGAGGGAGAAAAACACCGTTACTAGATATTACTGTTCCATAACAATTCTATCATGATTTGAGTTTCCAATAACAATATCATCTTTGCCTCGTCATAGTATATCACTATATGGATCACACTACATAAACAATTAAACAAAACAGTGATATGAGATGAACAGACGGATAGCAGAATAGTACGAAACACACATCTCCAAACATATGCAATCATATGCCAATCTAAATATTTTTTATGATAAGGACATTATAGAATCAATAAATGTTTGCAACTGAAATGAGGGTGATGATGTCTGAAGGATACAATTTGAAACCAAAAAGCAATTAAAGAAGAAAGCGCAGGAATTTACTCGCACATGAAATATACAGAAAGATAGATGTATGGCTAAATAAGTTTGATCTAAACTGTAAACAAAAAGTTATCTTGAATATTCTCTTTGTTAAAAGCACTCAACTTAATAGCAATTGAAGAAGATGAATATTGAAATTAAAGATAGTAAAACTGGTTGACAACAAAATGAGGGAGAACATATTCACTAGAGAATAAGAATTAAAGGGATGGTGAACATGCTTTATTAAGATGAGATAAAGAACAAGTGCATTCATGAATAGCTAAAAGTAATCTAACGGTATATAAAATGAGTATGCTCACAAGAATTCTTGGTAATCAAGGATTGCAATGGCTAACAGAGAAACATATGGTTGAGAAAAATCAAGTACCTGAGTGTGCTATATGTAAAAGCCCATTGGAAAGTAAAGCAGATGGATAGTTGTTGAGAAAGAAGACGACATTATCCATGAAAACTAGGAAACTGAATTCAAGTAACCTACCAACTACTTCCACTGAAGGTTTGTTATGATGTAGAAATTTATCACTTATGGCAGAGGGTTAATAAGGACGTTTAATGTCCTATTAAAAAAAATAGAAGATCCTTGTAGAAAAGTTGCAAAATAGTTTGTAGTTGAATAAAAAGCATGAACAACAACAATTTATTGTGTTCTTTCAGGGAAAAAAGGAGAAAAATTGTAGATTGTGAAAGACATGCAAAGGTCACTGGCACAACATTTGGCGGTCAGTGGGAGAGTCGAAGGTTGCATGAACTGCTTTGCTTTATAGTGTGAATTATTCTCTTTACCATGCAAATAGAACTCTCTTAATAATAGATGATTACACAACACATTAATCTAAAATATAGTCAATTATGATCCTTAGTTACAACTTCAAATGATTGTACTACAAATGACTTTCTTAAATAAATTGTATTCAAACGACAAACAAGTTATTTGATAATATTATTACCTGTAAAGTGAATGATACAACAAGTACTGCTACAACCAGCGAGCCAGTCTCAAGCAACTTGAAATCAAGGTCCATTTTTGTCCCCATTATCCATGCAACAATCACACTCAATGGAACCTATATGAAAGAGAGAATGACCGTAAATTTTGCAACTTTATTGATAAGAGATATGGTATTTTCAGAGTTGAGATCAAACTCACCACAAACATAGAGATTTGTGTTGCCGAACCCAAAGAGACTCCAAGAGTGATGTCCTAAATAATGTTCAAATATTTCAAATTTATTTACGGAATCATATAGAGTTTATTGTTACACATGAACTGCACTACTTACCAACTTGTTCTTGAAAGCAAATATGATAGCACCTGCATGTTCAGCTGCATTTCCAACAATTGGCAATAGAATAATACTTATAAAGCTAACAGATATTCCCCAAGATTCAGAGGCAGCCTACATCAAGATGATAATCACTGTAAGTGGCAACATTAACTAAATAAGGGACGAGAAAAAAAATATCAAAATGGAAAAGTTACATCGTACAAGAAAAATGCAATAATATTTATTTAAGGGCTCAAAATCAATTGAAGATACAACAAAAGGCCAGATTATCTCAATCTACCAGGTTTATGCACAACTTGTATTTTGCATCATGGCGCTATTTTTACTAATTGTCAAAAGAACAAACTTATGTGTGTTTTATTTTGCATCTTCCCATGTTAAAAACTTTTGCTGAGATGTGAGGCTGGGGTGGTTATTTTTTCAAAAAGAAAAATGCTAAATAAAAGAACTATGTTTGATAATAAGATAAACCAGACATATAGGAAAAAATCACAAGGTAATGTATCTTTAAAAAAATGCAAGAGCACCCAATAACACACACACACACACACACACACACACACACACACACACACACATATCTATCTATCTATCTATCTATCTATCTATCTATCTATCTATCTATCTAGCTCCACAATTGACATCATTACCACCTGTATGTCGCCTTCACACTAGAATAATTAGTTCTTTCATACGGTGGAATATTCATTGAGACAAGATAAGTTGTTGAATTTTTTTTTTAAATAGAGGGAGATCCCCATATAGTTTCATTGACATACATATATAATTTGTAGTGCTTTTGGAATAATTACTTAAACTACTTGTGTATTTTCTTTTGTTTTGTTTTGTTTTGTTTTCATTGTTCTTGATTTGACTATATTGTCCATGATTTAACCATGTTACCCATCAAACACATGACATAATGAAATGGAGTTTTCCAACTTATTTGGTATATACCGGTTAACAGTGCTGGTTTGAGAATTAGAGAAAAGATTACCTCGATGGTCCCGACAACATATTCGGACAATATTGCTATTACAACTGTCATGCCCACCAACCAAGCCAATGCACTTGGAAATCCAATTACCGGTTCATCTTCTGCTACTACATCATCTTGATCATCATCTTCCTGAAATTAATTCAAATAATTTTTAACCTTAAAAGTAGTGGTCTTTTTGTATCTTTTGAATACATTGATGAAAAATAAGTAGCACAAACAGTTTAATGTTTGGTTCTCATATGAATAAACTGCTCGCTTCCAAAGCTTATATATCTCTAGGAATTATAAAAAATTGACAGCAAATGGAGATGTTTCTCCTAGCACTTGCTTATTTACAAGCTAACTAATGTATTAAATAAAAATATTCACAAAAAATCATATAATATATATAAATTATAAGGTTGACCTCTTGTGCCTCAAAAAGTTGGCGGTGAGTCTTGAGCTGGAAGAAGAGGTAGGCAACATAAGCGAGGAGCATGATAACGCTACATGCCCTTGATAGTTGTAATGTAGGAAGCCCAACCATCTTGTATTCACTAGAGGATACTGCATATTTGAAAATCAAGGCTAGCAAATGGCACAAAGAACCTAAGAGTAGGAGGCTTGTGTTAACATCTGCTTGTTTCTGCATGCGGAAGACAGGGTAATCATTAGAACAAATATTGATTTTATTTCACACATAATGAATAAAGAAGGTGCATGTGTGAGTGAGTGAGTGAGTGAGTGGTCAAATTAAAATAAATGCCGTGTTACTAATTACTTCAAATACACATGCACACATACTTACACGGTCATATAGTTGCTCTTTTCGGATATTTGCAAGCCCACCACAGAAAAGTGAGGTGCCAAGGACAAGTAAAAGATTGGAAATTATGGAGCCAATTAAAGAACACTTGACAACATCTATCTTTCCTCGATGTAAAGCAAACAAGGCTATAATCAACTCTGTCGCATTCCCACACGTTGCATTAAGGAGTCCGCCGACTGTAGCAATAACAATATGCATATTATGTTATATTAACTTCGCTTCACTACGACCCAATATATTTGAGACAAACTAGATCCCTTCACATTAAGACATTTTTACTCAGATATTAAGTATAATTATATATATATATATATATATATATATATATATATATATATATATATATATATATATATATATATATATATAGCGATCTTCCGTTGCGAAAAACCCATGCGAAAACCAGTGAGAAACCATTTTTTTTATTTTTTAGAAATTTTTTTTTCAAAAAATTTTTTTTGCTGTTTAATCCATACAAATATATACCACAGGTAAAATAATGGGTGAACCCGTTGGGCATTAGAGCACCGATCCACCCGTTACAAATTTAACGGTCTCAAAACGTGCGAATTTGATGAAATGCCTTAATCGAAGGCCAAATGACATTATTTCTCAACCATTATTTTTTGAGGGGGGTATAACAACATATAATGAGGGTGGAAAAAAGAATATTTGAAAAAAAATTTCAGAAAAAAACTAAAAATATTTTCGCACGATGCGAAATGTTCTCATTTGAAAATTTTCATATATATATATATGACAATCTTCGGGTGCGAAAAAACCCGTGCGAAAACTTTTTTTTTATTTTTTTGAAATTGTTTTTTCAAAAATTCTTTTTTTGATGTTTAATCCATTCAATTATATACCCCAGGGAAAATAATGGGTGAACCTGTTGGGGATTAGAGCACTCATCCACCCGTTACAAATTTAACGGTCTCAAAACGTGCGAATTTGATGAAATGCCTTGATCGAAGGCCAAATGACATTATTTCTCAACCATTATTTTTTGAGCGGGGTATAACAACATATAATGAGGGTGGAAAAAAGAATTTTGAAAAAAAATTTCAAAAAAATGAAAAAATACATTTTTACACCGTGCGAAATGTTCTCACATGAAGATTTACACACTCACATATGGGGGGGAATCAGTACATACCAGTGGGCCCAGTGTAGTATGCAATTTGCCTGCATTATCATATGACAAAAAATAAGTCATTTGGTTCTCTTAAAAATAAATAAATAAATAAAATGGTGAAATTTCATGAACATGCTTGGTATTCATATGTTTCCAAAAATATTGCCCTGAACTTCTCTTAATAAACTGCTTTCTGTTAGTGGACATCAAAATATGTTACATGATATGAACGTGCCTTAGTTGACTTATTATAGATGACTATGTTCTTTTAAAAAAAGTATTTAAAAAATGCCTTAAAATTTTATTTTCTTTTATTCATTGCTGCATCCATGTTTTATTTTTTGTTGTGTTGGTGGGTGAAGAAAGGGAAAAGGGGTTGCGGGGAGACATGGGATGAGAGAACTGATTTTTTTACTTGGTTTTTTTTTCGGTTTTTTTTTGGAGGGGGGGCATAAGTTGTTTCCTCTTTTTCTGAGTTTTTTTTTTGAGAGGCGGCAGCAAGAGGAGACGGGGGACGGGAGAAGCAAGAGAGGGTAGGAGGAGGAGAAAACGAGATAGGGCGATGGAGGATATAAAGGAGGATGAAAATTGATGTGCCAGAGATTTTTCTTTTGCAGTCATGATGTAGAAATTTTAGAAATTACGCTGAAACTTGTAATTATATTTTATCTATTTAAAGTAAAAGTAATAAATATTTAATTTTTTATTATTAGTTGAAGTCTAATATCCAAATTTTCTTATTTTACCTTACCTTAATCTGTAACGAAAAAAATACCACAGCATTGCGATCTTTTTGAACAATCAGGATTTATCTTACCTATCAGAATCATAGCTCAGGCAAGAAGGATTTGTAAGCACATCAGAAAAACTAAGCCAACTTAGATGGAAGTAGTTAATATGCTAGAAACTCATATTGACTCATGCGTCAAATCATATTTAACCACACATCAATCATTTCTTTTAACCGATGTAGGACTAAACCTAATCTCTAGTTCTTTTACCATACAATAACTTAAATTACTTAAGGATACACGACATAAATCTTAACAATTTTTCACCTTGATTAGTATCTAGATCGTATTTTCCTAATTATTGGATTTTTATTGATTTACCTCTCTAATTTCTTCCTTTTCTTTTCTTTTCTCTTACTGTCTTTTTAGCCAAACACCACCAGCCTAAGCCGCTTGGCCCGACCGATCTCTCTCTAAGTTTGAAGGCTCAGCCCGTTAGTCTCACCGACCCGCTACCCAAACGCTTGTCCCGACCCGATCTCTTTCCAGCCGATCGTACGGCTTCCCTCTCTCCCCAACCGGGCGAAATCCTAACCCTATCTGAGCAGTGCTGCCACCTTCTCCAAGCATTCTGCTTCGGAAATGGAAACCCTAACTGATACGAATTCCAATTCTATCACTCACTCGCTTTTTTCTCTATTTATAGCTGGCTTTGGTTTTCTAGGTTTTATGCGCACATATCTCTCCTCTCAAAATTCTTTGATCGACGGCTCACGTAGAGGCTTCGGATTAATTGCAGAATTTCTTCTGGACCTTCTTCTGGAGTTCTTTGGATCTTCTCGGCCATCGTCGGTGCAATGCAGGCGTTACTTGTCCTAGCTTTCCATTAATTCACGTATATGCACAAAACTAGTTAGAATACAGTCTAAATCATGATGGTTGGACTTGAAACGTTGGACATCATGATTTATACGAACTATTTTGGGGGACTTGCCCCTCTGAAGACTAGTTATGACACCATCTTAGATCGGACGACCCTCGCCAACAATCTGTGGATACGTTTGTCTTAAAACTGTTGTTATGTATACTATTTAGATGATCAGTTTCAACCAACCCTTGAGTTGGTTATGGCTATTATTTAGAACTCTTACTTACCGACCTGTTTTGGGTTACTGCCGACCTATCCTATGATTGTTAACGGCTCAACCTGATGTTTCTGACCTGAACCGTTGGTTGCTAACTCGTCCTATCGTTATTTGCCGACCTGACTAGTTGATGTAAGCCTACCTAATTTACTGCTATTGTTGACCAGACCTATTACTATAGCCGACGTAACTGTATTTAACCGTCGACACTAACCTTAACTATATTTAACCGTCGACACTAACCTTAACCATATTTAACTGTCGACACTAACCTTAACCATATTTAACTGTCGACTGAACTTTATCACTGCCGGCCTAGTTTCTCACCGACCTAAACTGATGTTACACATCTACTTGACTTATGGAGGCTTTCGGATCTGGACAGTTGTTGTTAACCACATTATTTACTATCCCGGCCTAACCTAGTTCTGTCGACCTAATCTGTTGTCTCTTTTGTTTACATGTTTACTAACATATACTGTGTGCCAATCATGAATCAGATCTGAACTATGTTTTTATTTACTTTAAATTATTTACAGCTCTGCACTGCTTGATATTACTTATTGAAGATCTGTCTTACTGTGTACTGCAGAGCTAAATTGTGATTGATGGCCGAACTGTCTTACGGTAGAAATATACCAAACTGTTAAGTTAAGACTAAGATATATAGAGGAGCTTGTATAGAACAAATGACACTGCTACTGAACTGATTGATATGGATACGAACTGTTGAGCATGACTCCATCTATATGACTTAGGCCAAACTAATGAATTGTACCAATCTAGACTGCACTGAACCGAACTATTGAATAGAGACTGGATCAAGCTATATAGAAACAGAGGTTTTGAGGAGCTCTTAATTAAAAGATGGATGTAGTGATTAAGACCATACTCTTGACTGACTTGGATGATTCATTACTGTATTTGACTAGTCACGTACTGAATTTGTTTGGACCACAGATCTATAGCCCGAGTGAACTCGCCAGTGGTACGAGGTGGCTCACTCTCTACTTTTTAAGATCTGAGTCATAACATAGAAGTAGATCAAATAGACCAAATAGATTTAGTTGAATCGGACAAATAGCTTAAATAGCTCAGATAGCTAGATTGGATAGTTAGTTCTGACTATCTTTCAACTATTTTACACTTAGAAAGTGACCAACTTGTTAGGAGGTTTGCATGCTAATGACCTAATTGAATGCTTTAGTAAATATCGTCTACTTTATCGTTATGTTACTATGATTTTCTACAGGTAACAAGGAGGCTCTAGCGTATGAGGAAACTGATTTTCCCATGGAGAACGCAGAGTTTTAATTAGCTAGGAGTGTACAATTTATGTACCCTCTTTGAAGGATGGATATTTGAATAATGGCAAATTTTCTATTATTTCCTGCTTTGTCTCTATTCTGATTTTACTGATACATGCAAGACCTGTAAAAGATGGATACTGTAATGGCACCAGTGTATGTGGCATCACAAAATCCGTTGGAGTCTAATTGAAGGAGATAATATATTACCAAAACTTCATAGACGAACCAGTCACACCAAAAGCCAAAGTGCACAGCGACACGCGAACTTCACAAACGAACATAATCACACCTTCATGTGATGAAACCCGATCACACTCGTCACCAAAGTGTGATATCATGTGTAACAGATAGAAATGTGCGCAGAGTCTCGAAGCAATTAAACAAATCATATCTTTAACAAAAGCACGTCTAACCATGGGTTCTGATACCAATTTGTAAAGATGGATAAACCCATTAAAAATAATTAAACCTACGGATTTAGATGGATATGGCTAATATGATAGAAGCTCATATTGAATCAAAATTATTAACCATGTTTGAGTCATGAATCATAGCATATTTAATCACATGTTCATCTTTTATTTTAATTGACGTGGAACTAAACCCAATTTTACTTCTTTTACCATACCGCTACTTCAATTATTTGGAAGAATGCAAGGCACAAATCCTAACAATGCCAGTTTGTAAAATTGAGCAATGATTGATAAACCCAGTGCTTTATCATGACAAGAACAAGACACGTTGGATGTATAAGCAATGCAATTAGAAGAAATTTTCTTTGCATACGGAAGAGGGTAGAAATTGGGCACCATAAAAAAATAATTAAACCCTTGGTCGATCATAATTAAATCGATAGCGTAAGCGCTATGGGTAAATTTGAAACCGTTATTGTGCATAAACACATTAGCACATCAAACATGCATTGGCTACTTGATTATAGGAAGCCACGAGGAATTGGAAGTGTAAATAAAATACTTACTCGGTGAGGAAGCTCACACGTTCTGCGAGGGGAGTGAGGCCGAGCAAGCTTAATGCAAATATCCAAGCCTGGTGTCAAAAACATCGACTATTAGCACCAAAGAAGTTCATATGTATCAGTATATAGCCCAGGCAATTCAAAATATTTGGGTCATCACGATGGATGCAGAACGTACTGGCAACAGGATGATGTATATGGTTCATTTGTTTGTTAACATAAAACATAAGGAGCCGACAGACATGCATATCGAATGCGGAGAGCTACTGAAACATATATACTGTGTTGCTACTTGCTAGTGGCTCAAGCCACAAGGGGGACTACATGTAGAGCAGGATTGGGTATATATTCGGAACATTCTGTTATCATTCCAAAGGATAAAACACAAAAATTTAAAATTTAAAACGATTTGCCTGATTGATTACGGCCGTCCCATTGAGACTCAATCAACAACGAGTCCTTAAGACATCATTAATCGGTGTAGCCCCTCATTGATTGATTGATTGATTGATAAATGGCATGGACACAAAGCGCCAAAGCGGAGACTGGTGCGAGGTGGTCCATGAATGCGGAAGAGAGAGCTATAATAAGAGAGCTAGGAGAAGACTAATTAAATTAAATTAAATTATGCAATTTCTTAGTTAATTAATTAATTAATAGATGCTATTATCATTATTACCACTCCTAGTCTACTCCTTCTCCTCCTACAACATTACTAATACTATTATTACTATTCATCTATCTTACAAATGAGGGATGTTTTTGAATTTGTCCCATGTAGCAATGTCATATCGCTACATATGAGTAGCTCTTTAAACCCAAAACTCAAAAAACTCAAAACCACACCCAACCCCCCTAAACACACACAAACCCAAAACACCTAAAATCACACCCCAAATAAAAAAATCAAAACCCACAAGATAGTACACACACTTAAACCCACTTTTCTCATTTTCACCTGGTTTTGCACTCATCGAAACACGCGTGTGGATCCCGGGTCCCGCGTCCTAATTGTGTGGGTTGTTTTTAGGGTGTTCGTGCACTTTGGGCACTGGTTAAAATGCTTTTTAGCCGTCTTATTTACGTGCTTGCTCCCCTTTTACAACCCAATGCTACCGGCACACGCACCCACAATTTTTGCTCTTTTTCGGTTACGCCAGTGCCCTATTCTTGGGGTTGTTTTTACTCCGTGCGCGGGTAATTTCTAGTTATATTACATTACTGAAGTCATCTATTCAATTCATTCATTTAATAAAAAGGGAAAGTAGAAAGCTGCGAGCAGCGATAATTAATTTGTTAACTAGTTAATTAATGAGAAAAGGAGGTGGGGGAGGTGGGCGAAACAAGCTAATGATGGTCAATGGAAGTAATGAAATGGGATGAGAATGAGAAGGGCAAAATCGATGGGGGGTGGTGAACTTACGCGTCCGAAGTTGAAGTACTCTGCGACGACGGCAAGGGGGACCGCAGGGAAAAGGATGAAGAGCTTGGTACCAAGGAAGATCTCCTGTAGGTTGGCGAGCAGATTCCTCAGGGGTCCGATACGGACTTTTGAGACCAAGGTCAGATCAGATTTCTTGCGGAGGGATGATGAAGACATGTTGTGAGCGGTGCGTCCGTGTCCGTGTCCGTGACGCATGATCTCCTTGCTTAGCCCTCTTCCTCCTCCGCTGCCACCAGCAGCGGTGGTGTTTCCGTTGATTTCCTTGACAATTTGGCCGATACCAGTACTGTCTCCTCCCCGAGGACCACCACCACTCTCACCAGCCTCCAATCTTCTAGCGTCGTAAGCGGCGGTGCTACTCATCTTTTTATAGCTATCTATGACTATTTATATAATAAATCCTCCACCCAATCACCTTTTCTGACCTCCTCCTGCAATGCGGTTTGCAGTTAGAGAGAGGGGAGAGAGAGAAAAGGGAAGGGGGGTGAGAAGATTGGATCGACGGACGGACGGACGGACGGACGGACGTCTGGAGCAATTGCTGAGCACCTTCTTCTTCGCCTGCTATAAAAAAGCAAAGCAAAGCAAGCTCCCCCAAATTTCCGTGCTCCGTACCGCCCTTGCTCTCCCCCTCTATTTGTACTGATCTCTCGGTGCGGGAGAGTGTGCGCGCTCTCCGCTCTCTACCATTGTCAATATATAGATATTGATAAATAAGAATGAATGAATGAATGAATGAATTTATTATTATTGATTTCCTGCGTGTTCTAGTTGCCAGCCTCTCTCCAGCATCTGTCATATAATTGAGTAACGGAAAGCGAATGAAGAGCTAAAGAGGCGGGATTCATATTGTCTCCAAACCAGAAATTATTGATGATGAGGATCGCTGGCAATTTCCCGGAAATTTCCTGTCATTTGTCTTCTTCCTCTGTTGCCCCCCGGCCTCTCTGTTAGCATTCATGTACCATCCACGTTGGCATTTCTGGTTCTGGCCCCCTCATCCTTCTCCTCCTTGTATAATGAGCTTGTGTGTTTGTGTACTCGCAAAAACCTACGCACTTCTTTTCCTATGTATTTTTCTAAAAAAATAAATACGCACAAAGTGCACGGCACCTCAAAAAAACACGCACCCCTCACAGAATGCGGGCCCATCCGAGAGGGGGTGCTGTTGTGGGTGCAGCCCATGTTGGGAAATAGAAGTGTGAGCGTGAGCGTGAGCCTGTGTATTATCTTTGGTGCAAATGGATTTGTGAGAGTGTGGTGATAGGCCCATAGGCTTAAGTGGCCAAATCCCGACACCCACCCTACCTATTGGTTTGTCCTAGTCAGGGGTTGCTCTCCCTCATCTTTATAAAGGATGTTTATATATACACAATATTATGCATGCGCCACCTAATAGTTTGGGTAACATAAACCCATCCAAGCCCAAAAATGAAGTCCTAACCTGATACCAATATCCATCTCAAAGGTATCATGACAATGTGCATACATAGTTACAACACTTAACCTCACATATGTACAACACACACTGTACAACACATTCCCTATCACTACTCCCTGCACTTCAGCTGCCTACCACCAGCACCATCTCAAAACTCAAACTCCAAGGGACTCGCCTCTATCCCCAACTCCATGACAACCCTCAACTGAGAAGCTACCTGCTACCTGTGGGGAAAAGGGGAAGTGCACGTCAAAGCGTGTCCAATAGGAATTCAAGACTTTATGGCACTTTATTCACGATGAGTTACACGACTACAGAACATGACATGAAAGTTAAGGCAGGAAAAATGCACATGAAAAGATAAAAGAACTACAAGAAAGCGTAACTAGTAAGCATGGCCAAGAACATATGACAGTGTACAAAAGAAGAACTACAACGACAACTATAACAAGAAGGCAACAAACATAGATTATGCAACTTTATTCTTATTATACTATTGATGCTTCTTGGAACCCTGAGTAACTGTAGATTATCAGAAACTGGACTTCACCTCAGGTGTGTGGCTCTCAAACTATCCCGCCAGTGGTACACGAGCACTGATTAACTTTAATGGGGCCTATCGAACTCCCCCAGTCTGGTATGATTGATAATCACTCAAGCCACACAAGCTGACTCTACCTAATGGTGCATCATGAGTACACTCATGGGCCTCTCTAACACTATCCACTCCCCGTGCTAGCTGTCGGTAGGGAGGGTGAGATATATCAATATCCATCCTCACTAGCCTAGTCCATCTGCCTACATGCTACTCAGGTTCCCCCCAAACCCCCATCTTGGAAGCTCACCCACTTTTGGATGGACTGAGACATCCCAAGAGTATGCATGAATGTAATGAACGTAAACATGACAATGGCATATGTAATCTGGTATGGGGTCATGTAGGCATGGTACCATAACTTACATTACCTTCCATTTCCATCACTTATCTTTCTTTCATTACAACCGGGTCATGCATCTAAGTGACATGCACTTCACCATAACCACATCAAAACATAACTTCATAATATGCCATGCCAACATGTAAACCATAGCCATTCATTTTGCCCATACATCAAAAACATAACATCATAACATGTTTTATATTAGAAGACATAACTGATAGTCCCAAAGTGTTACGACCTAAAGATCGTAAGAATCCGACTCCCGCCCGGATCCGCTGACATACCCCACTAACTCTCCCCTTCACGAAAGGGCCGCCTCCCCGGAAGACCGAAGCTACACGGGAACGGGCGCACCTCGCAGCACTCCCCCCACCCGGCCGAGGCACACAACCGCGGTTGCACTGCCCGCCGGGGGCAGGGCGCTTGGGGAGCGCCTGGACAGTACCGCCGGAGGTGCTGACAGGTATGTGCATGTCCTTCCGTGCCAGCGGCCCGCAAGCCACGACCGAAAAGAGGGCGCGGCCGGGCCGGACAACCACTGAGTCAATCGACCCAGCCGGCCCCCATAAACCGCGGCGCCAGGGACGGCATATCCCGACCTATAGTTTGTCACCAACGACAAACAACCTAGGATAAGGACACGACTGACTCTAACACCGCCCGACCATCTGACAAAGCACCCCCTGGCAGCTAAGCCCACTGACAATTGATGCTTTCGGCCCTGACACCCTGAAAAAAGCGCCCCAAGCCATTGCGCCATCTGACAAAAGCAGGTCAGGCACCCCTGTTCCTGACCTTCTCGAAGCTTCCGCCGACAACCAAGCCAACTCAGCGCGTCGAGTCAGCATGCCAGGTCAGCCCCATCTAGTCATCTCCCATCAGGTATAAATACCCCCTTACTTCTTACGAGTGGGGGGGTTGGCAAATTCTCTCTCTAAATCTATTATTCACACACGAGAGCAAAGGTCGTCCACATCTTTGTTCTCCCACATATAGCTCGTCACGTACGGTCGACACACCCTCAGTCCGACCGGCGTGCCTAGCCCCCGTTTTAAGTCCTATCACTAACTTAGGCATCGGAGGGGCTAAGGGTTGGACCCCAACCCTGCCCTTCTGACGAGTTGCTCGTGCTGCAGGAAAGCTCGCCCCTTGGTCGACATCAGCTCCAGCCTCCCGCCGTCCCATCTTCCTCCGTCGCGCCCGGAGAGATTTGACTCCGTGGCCACCCCGGCGGCAAGTCCAACCTCTTCACCCCACTAATCACTTGTTAAATAGCCCACCTAAACCCTCCTCTCAACATAACCACCGTGCCCTTGGTTCTCCTCAATACAAATTCATTGTACGCGAGTTCCACCTCGTAACAATTGGCGCCGTCTGTGGGAACGAAGGGTCACACCCATGTTAGACTCCATGCCGATCACTCGGAACCCTGACCACGGCAAGGATCCCGTGGGTCAGGAACCGCTCTCTCTACTAATCACCCCGGCGCCCGACCCCCCTCCGGGGATGGGCACCGAGACAGATCATACTTCGGCCCGCGCAGTCCTGAAGAGCTTCGAGGCTGTTATGCAGGGGATGGGAGGTCCACCATGCACATCACGTCTGAAGTCCCGCGAAAATTACAAACACGCCTGGTAAACACCTCTCATCAAAGACCATAACCTTCTCAAAAAAGTCGGGCTCCCCCAAAATCCGACCTAGCCGCCACCCGCAGCGGCACGTCGGGGAGGGGGGGCAACGCCCCCCTTTGGTTCCCACTCGGGACGAGACCTCGCGATCCTGCAACAGCGGGACACACCCCGCGGGAGCGGCGTCACCACCACTGAGCTTGGATCCAAGTCCGAGTCAGGTTATATGGCAGCGTTACACCATCCGAGCCGAGCTGGGCTTCCGCCTCACACTCGAATGCCGGGGGCAATTGTTACGACCTAAAGATCGTAAGAATCCGACTCCTGCCCGGATCCGCTGACATACCCCACTAACTCTCCCCTTCACGAAAGGGCCGCCTCCCCGGAAGACCGAAGCTACACGGGAACGGGCGCACCTCGCAGCACTCCCCCCACCCGGCCGAGGCACACAACCGCGGTTGCACTGCCCGCCGGGGGCAGGGCGCTTGGGGAGCGCCTGGACAGTACTGCCGGAGGTGCTGACAGGTATGTGCGTGTCCTTCCGTGCCAGCGGCCCGCAAGCCACGACCGAAAAGAGGGTGCGGCCGGGCCGGACAACCACTGAGTCAATCGACCCGGCCGGCCCCCATGAACCGCGGCGCCAGGGACGGCATATCCCGACCTATAGTTTGTCACCAACGACAAACAACCTAGGATAAGGACACGACTGACTCTAACGCCGCCCGACCATCTGACAAAGCACCCCCTGGCAGCTAAGCCCCCTGACAATTGATGCTTTCGGCCCTGACACCCTGACAAAAGCGCCCCAAGCCGTTGTGCCGTCTGACAAAAGCAGGTCAGGCACCCCTGTTCCTAACCTCCTCGAAGCTTCCGCCGACAACCAAGCCAACTCAGCGCGTCGAGTCAGCATGCCAGGTCAGCCCCATCTAGTCATCTCCCATCAGGTATAAATACCCCCTTACTTCTTACGAGTGGGGGGTGGCAAATTCTCTCTCTAAATCTATTATTCACACACGAGAGCAAAGGTCGTCCACATCTTTGTTCTCCCACATATAGCTCGTCACGTACGGTCGACACACCCTCAGTCCGACCGGCGTGCCTAGCCCCCGTTTTAAGTCTTATCACTAACTTAGGCATCGGAGGGGCTAAGGGTTGGACCCCAACCCTGTCCTTCTGACGAGTTGCTCGTGCTGCAGGAAAGCTCGCCCCTTGGTCGACATCAGCTCCAGCCTCCCGCCGTCCCATCTTCCTCCGCCGCGCCCGGAGAGATTTGACTCCGTGGCCACCCCCGGCGGCAAGTCCAACCTCTTCACCCCACTAATCACTAGTTAAATAGCCCACCTAAACCCTCCTCTCAACATAACCACCGTGCCCTTGGTTCTCCTCAATACAAATTCATTGTACGCGAGTTCCACCTCGTAACACAAAGAATGGCTGATATTACCACTTAATCATTTGAATTTGGCATATGTTCCAAAATAAAACTTGTAGATCATTCATATATTTTTCCAAAGCAACAAAAATGATAAATTTTGGACTTTTGGGCTAATAGTTATGGCTTGCAAGTCATGGGGTGCAGGATCTGTCTTGGAACAGAATTTCTTTGATGGAATGATCAGGTTATTACAGTCAGTTACAGTCATAATCTCATTTTGGTCTTAACGTGAGAGTTGTAGATAATTTAGTGAGGATTCCAAATTGTATACGAATTCAGTATTTGGATAGTTGTGCTGAGAGTTATGGTCTTTTCAGCACAGTGATACAAAATCTACCTAGAATTGATATCTAGCTAATGATCCTCAGTTTTCATCTACTTACAGTCAACTTATGAGTACAGTGTCTAAATGAAAGTTGTAGAGAACTTAAAGAGCTTTTCAGATTATATAAATCATAAATTTTTGGGTAACTAAGGTAGAAGTTATGCTCTGGTAAAGTCACAGCAGAAACTGAAATATTTTCTATCCTAGAATTAAAGTGATTTACTATCAAATTTCTTAGCATGACACCATCAAAGCTAAAAACATATTTATTTTAAGCAAGAACACACCTTTAGCATGAACATATAAGGATCTCAAGGAAATATGACAGCTTTGAATGGAAAACCCATTAATGTTTATCAAGGCATCAACTTTCATATGTAACAACAAGGAGATGCACAATTGGATTAAAGCTACACCAAATGAAATAATATGCCATGCAAGTTTAGGATTCACACCTTTCAAGGTGACAACTTCTTTCCTTATTTGCCTCCCTTTCTTCATTCCTCCTCCCTTAAAAGCTTCCACTCCTTTTTCTTTAATTCTTCTCCTTTAATTCCTCCTTCCTTTATTTCTTCTCCTTCCTCTTAATTGGCATTGAATAGCATGCTAATTAGGAAAGAAATTAAGAGGAAATGAGAGGGGAGTAATGGGATGCTCACGGCAAGGAAGAGGAGGGGGGTGGTTGAATACGGCAAGAACAAAAGGAGGGGGAAAAGAAAGAGGGGCTAAGGGAAATAAATGAGGGATATCTCTCTAATTATCTAGGGCTTTCTAAGGAGAGTGTTGTTAGATGCACCACATGTTCTCATGATTTCAACGCACATATTAATTTTTTCGAAATTAAAAATTTAACCATAATTAGATTTTAATTATTACTCTTAAAATTAATTACAAAATCTGCCATTTTAATTTTTTGATTTTGCAGCACGTTCTTTCTCGCAAATCCTTAAAAAAAGACAAACAAAATGTCAAACGCTCCCCCTCATTCCTCAGAACTTGCCTTAAGCTCTCTCTACAAAATAAAACAAGAAAAAACGAAGGCAGTTCAAACTAAATTGAATCAAGAGACCATCTCTCTCTGTCATTGACCTTTCTCTTGTTCTTCATCTTCTGAAATGGCTTCTTCAAGTGGAATCACTTAGAAACTTCAGCAAATTCAAGGTCGACCTTGTTCTGCTTTTCTTCTTCGTTCCTTGCTTCCTTCTCTAAGCTGCTCAACCGGAGGAGCAGATGATGACACCGAGAGATTCAGTAGCAATAATATAGTCATTTATGTGAACACCAACCAACAACAGCCATGTACATTCACGATTCTAGCAAGAAATATTTTTATATGTAGTATTCTTTCTGCCAACAATATCTCTTTTATATGTCGAGATCTCAGACATTAATACTACAAAAGCACTTAGCCAAACTGTCCGACGAAGAAGAAGGTCGAGAGATCGATATATGGCCAGACAACTGAGATCTTGTATAAAGGGACTCTCAATCACCCAATTGGTACATGCTTAGGCAAAGGCACAGCTTGAATCATCACACCATTCGTTCGGCACAGAAATGATTTTGAGACAGAAGAGGAGTGCGTGTTTTGCGGTGAAATTAACACAAAATGAAAGGGAGAGAGAGTTGAAGTCAAGTTTATTTAAAGGGTAAAAATTAAATAAATAGCGGTGAATTAATAAATAGCTAGAGTTGCATGCGGTTAATTCAGAGTTACTGTAAAATTATAAAGATATGTGGTGCAATTATTAGCACTCTTGTTAATTTTTCCAAAATTCCTACTTAGATTTTAATTATTACTTTTAAATTTGTTAATTAATTACAAACTTTGCCATTTGATCTTTTGATTTCACAGTAAAATTTGATTTCATCTCTATTTCTTTATCTCGCCTCAATTAAGTGCAAGGTAAAAGGGATCACTTTAATATGGTGCTCGAGTTCTGTTAAGGCCAAGAATGACAAAAACAATTGTGTCGCTGACGTGGACCCTTCCTGCTGAGTCGGAGCCTCGTCAGCGAGTTGAGTGGAACCCTAGTTTAGAAGAACCAGGGTCGTTGATGGGTGATAGTTGACTTGGGATGCTCGATCGACCCTCAAGCGGTCAGTATATCGATCGATCGAGGCCGAGAAGCTCAGGAGCGACCCTCGCGTAGAATCGAGACTCGTAGATCTGTACTACAAGGAAGCGTCAGGAGGGTCGGATCTGGGTCCCGATGCCTAAGTTAGAATGGGAACTTAAGGAAGAGAGTGAGCTTGGAGCAGCTGAGATCGACCCATGAAGTTTCGTCTCAGATCTGACGTCGCAAGCACTTTTGTGGAAGAAATGTAAGATGTAATTAATGGGAAATTGAATCCCACCCTTAAGTGGTTTTGATGATGAACACACCAAATGATATTAGTGTACTAATTACACTACTACTCAAGTGTGCAGGTTGTGCAAACAATGAGCTTTTACGCATACTCTAAAGAAGCTCAACTACGCTCAATAGACGAATACGATGTTGGTAGCTCAACGCCAAGCAAGCATAGCTCAATGATGAAGCTCAAGCTTAAATGAAGAAGAAGCTCAAACTCAAGAGAAGCTCACATTCACTTCAATCATCTGATCGGCTTCTTGAGGACTCCTCTTAGTTTAAGTGTGTGAGTTTTGTTTCTTAGGATTATGCCAAAGCCAAAGTAAATATCGCGCGCGCACACACACAAATGATTTCGAAAGCAAAATGTTTTTAAATGTTTTAAAATCATTCTTAAACTCTTGAGAGCATTTGCTAACTATTTTATATCTTAGTAGTCAACTTCCAATCACTCAGGAGTTGATTACATCTTTGCTAGCTGAGTTTCAGTGAAAACTACTTTGAGAGTCGACTACCAGGGGAGGGAGTCGACTACCAGCTGGAAGCAGAATTTCTACTGAAATTCTCTGGGAGTCGACTACCACCCCGAGGAAGTCGACTACCAGCTGTCGTTTTCCAACGACTCGGCTTCCTGATTTCACTCCATTTCCATAACTGTTTGGACTGAAAGTCGAACCGGTTTGAAATTCAAATTCATTTCTAAAACTCTATAAATAGACTCCTTCAAAGAGATCATTAGACACAACAATTCTAATCTCTATTCGTGGTGCTAAATTCTGATCTCATCATTCTTATTGCTCTCAAGCTAATAGCCAATTTCTTCTCGTATATATTTGATCTCGGCTCTTACATTTCTGAAAATTGTTTTTGAGATCTACAATTTTATTTTGGTTATTTTTCAAAAGTGTTTTTAAATCCTTGCTCTTTAATCTTTATTATTTAAAGGATTTTTAAAAACTCAAGATCTAAGATCACAACGAATAAACTTATATTCTTTGTGTGATCTGAGGATCGATCTAAATTCTTTAGCCTCGAAATACACATTTGTTATATTTACTTTGGCTATAGAATTGTTAGGTGTAATCCAAACTCCACTAATTTTTGTGGTGAGTTGGAAACTTGTTTTTATTTGTGGATTTCCTTTGTTGTAAGGGACGAAAAAGTCCTAGACAAGTCTAGGTGTTTGGAAATCCTGGTTAAGGCAAGGTGTTTGAAAATCCTAACGAGTGGAGTTAGGTAATTGTATTGCTAAGAAAATAGTGGAAAAATCTCGTACCGGATTGGTCGGGGACTGGACGTACCCAAGTTGTGGGGGAACCAGGATAAAAATTTCTTGTCTTTGCGTTTGTATTTTTCTGTGATTGTTTATCTTTGCTCCAGCATTTTTTATCTGCTAATTATTGTATCTATGTAATGTTGTTTATATTATTGCAAAGTTAATTTATTTATTTCCGCTGTGTAAAAAGATCTATTCTTGTGTAAAAGAATTATTGCTTGTAATCTTATATCGCTTGTAACTCATACTTATATTCATTGTAAGATTACCTTGTTGATTAAGAACCAAGCGTAGATCACTCTACTTGGTTTCTTAGGCAACATTAGAAGGTTTTTAAATTGTGCTAATCAACAAACGAAAAAATTTCTTATTTGCACATCACTATTCAACCCCCCTTCAAGTGTTGTTTACCATCCACAGGATCCAACACTTGGTATCGGAGCAAGGTCACTGGCGATGGCGTCAACAACGTTCTATAGCATTCATACACCTCCAATATTTGATGACAACTTCTATCCTCAATGGCAAAGAAGAATGGAGATCTTCTCGGAGGCACAAGATTTAAAGTATGCAAGATCCCTTAGAGAACCATATGAGATTCCAACCATTCCTCAAAATCAATGGAATCCGGATCAAGAGGAAGCCTACTTCAAAAAACGGAAAGGTAATTCATTTACTTTACACTGGTTTAACTGATAAAATGTTAGATCTTGTAGAAGAGGCTGAAACCACACTCCAAATCCTCAACATATTGGATGAAAGATTCGGATCAAAGTTAAATGAGATTCAAACACCCATGGAGACAACCCAATCCAACGATGAAAGGCTTGGAGAAGACATGTGCATGATGGCTCGTCAAGATGACAAAAATGAGGTTAGTGATTCTAGTTTCGATGAGGAAGATGATTTTGATATTGCTAATGCATATGAAAATCTCTACAGAGAGTAGGAACGATTGACTAAGAAACACAAAACCTTGGATAAAAAGCATAAAGCTTTGAATCAGGAACATGATAATCTCAAAAACAAATTTAATTCTCTTGTTAAAGAATATGAGTCCATAAACAGTGTTGTAATGATAATAAAGATTTGAGAGTCAAGTATGATAAATTAGTCTGTGGTCATGATGCTCTGAAAGCTGAAAATGTTTTATATGTATCTACCTTGAATGATAAGTTCAATATTCTTGCAAAAGATATAGTTTCAAGTAAGCTCAAACATGAGGAACTTTTTCTACGACTTGAAAAGATTAAGAACAAACAAAATGTAAACGCTACCTTATCTTGTATGCATGCATCTACTTCTTATGATAAATCTGTTCAAAATATTGTGCATAAAAACGTGAAACAAAATACATCTATTTACAACAAAAATGCTAAGCTCAATGATCATTATCATACCTCCTATTACAACGTTTCTCATCACAATTATGTTACACACAATGCACATCATATACATAGATTTGCTAGAAATAATACTATTTGGATACCAAAATATTTGAGCAATCATGAAAAGAATGTTTATGTTTCCACCGTGTTAAATAGTATGCATAGAAAATCAAATTCAAATCGAATCTGGGTTCCTAATAAATGATCCTCACATATATGCATCTATTAGGGTATCCACATGCCTCATGTAAATCATTTTTACCCCACGCTTAGGATTGTACAAAATGATAGATATTTTCATCTAACAACTTAGACCCAATCATAAGCGGGTACCAAATTCGTTCAATCATTTTCTTTCAGGACATGTGGATAATGGATAGCGGATGCTCCACATATATGACATGGAACGCAAAATTGCTTAGCTCTTTAAAAATGTAAGATGGAGGAACTGTGACTTTTGGAGACAATAAGAAAGGTAAAATTATTGGCATAGGTAACATCGGTAATCCTTTGAAGCTACTCATCAAAGATGTAAGTTGGTAAGTGGGCTAAATAACAACTTGTTAAGCATAAGCCAATTATGCGATAAAGGTATGAAAGTTTGTAACGCCCCGCTCCCCAAGATACGACTGGAGCGAGAGCGTTACTGGGGTCCGCTTGAACCGGAGCGGTGAAGCTCGGATTCATTAAGCGTCTGTGGTAAACGCAAGGGCAGGTCCCTCGCACGCTTTTCAGAACAACCAGAATTATTCATACATTACAAGCCACATCCAGAAAATAAACGTCCGTACACGAAATAAAACAACAAGCCTCAGCTGGGCCGAAATACAACAATAATAACGTACACGCAACCACAAAGAAAGTAACTAAGGCAAGCAGCAACGGCAAAGGTCCTCTAGTCCTCCGCAGGGAGAGACTCGGCGTCTACAGCGAACTCCTGACTTTCCAAGTCAGGTGTCTCGTAAGGAACCTCCTGGTACTCAGGCTCGGGATCTGACATACATCCAAAAACATGAATGTATGTCAGCAAGGGTCTGTAAGAAGATGTTAGAACCCAAGGCAAGATATACAATTATACTGAATTTTAAGAGACAATTATAAATTAAACGAGATAACAATAAAAGTTTAAACATGCTGATTTTAAAGTAATACACCCTATCATGCAGTTCTAAACAATCTGACAAGTAAAGTAAAGCATGTCAACTTCACTTTGCAGGTTTCAAGTTAGTGTCACACGTCTATAATATGGTTCTCACCTTTAGGACGTGATGAGTGTGTCGTTCTTCACACGGGGGGCTTACCGTGCTTGGCGCTAACCCACCGCATACGGGTGGTGCCCTTGAAGAGAGTATCCGGTCATACGCCTAGTAGCCGCTCAACCCTAACCCCACCCCAAGATTTGTACTGGAACACGAGCCAGCCTAGTCAACTCACATGACATCACGAAAGTCACGATTTCGCCTTCGAGGTGCACGATTTCACGATGTCTCACTCTCTTGTTAGTTATGCAGTAATAACATCATCAATCGTTCTTTTACAGCATTTTCCAGAATTACAAAACAACATTCCCAATAATTTAACAAAAGAGTGAACATGAGAGTTTAACGATTACGATGCAGAAAGCTAACTTTACATGCATTTGTTCTAAACTAAGGTATATCAAATTATATGCCGTTGGATCCCATTTTTAGCCACGGATGTCATGGAAGTGATTTCACGCGTCATTTCACGTGCAGGTTTTAAGTTATGTAACTTTACATACAAGAAGCTAAAAGAGCATTTACCTTCACAAATTCACTATAAATTGCATACTTGCCTGATTTCGGTGATTTTGGTGCCGGTGGGTTCGTCTCGACGGGTACTTCGTTACAGTGGTAGTGGTTCTCTGTTTTAGTTAAACAATTCACTGAATTAGATATTTTGCGGAATACGTGCAATATTAAAATGATGCCCGAATTGGGTTCGCCTAGTTTTGTCAGGTTCTACGGCTAGTGTAACGTTGTATATGGTCATACTAACATGGCACGCCTAATTTTATTCTAATTTAATCAACCTAGCATTATTCACAAAACTAACATGCTGGAATTAAATAACATCTGAACAAATCGTCGTTTAAATTAACACTAACATTAATTAATACTAACCACCTACTAATCAACTCTACTAGGCTAATTACAATGGTACCAGATTAATTTGAATGGGCTAATAACCTAATAGCATGTTATCATTACTTTTAATATCATCCACCTACTACCACATAATAATAAAATACCCTTACACTCTCTCTCTTTCTCTTACTCTTTAATGTTAAGACCCTCTCTTTCTCTCAGCCTTAATCCCTGTCTCCATGCCTCTCTGTCTTCGTTTTCTTTCTTTCTTTCTTTCTTTTGTTTCAATCTTGCAGGCGATGGGAGTTCACGCAAACACGCGAGGGGAGGACTTTCACCTTCGCACGGAGGAGAAGGACGGCTTCATGGCGGGGCTCCGGGCGACGGGGGCGGTTTCCGGCGGGCTCCTGTAGCGCAGCAGCGCGCGTGGTCAAGCAGCAGCGGCGACGGCGGATCCCAAGGCGTCGGGCGTCGGACGGCGGAGCTAGGGCACGGCGAGTTCTGGCGACGGGTTGAGGTGGAGGAAGAAGAATGGAAGAGGAGTTTGTCGGGTTTGGGGGTTTTTTGTTTTCAGATTTTGGGGTTTCAAATTTGGGATTCTTGTAAGAACTGAAATTGATTTGTAAAAATCTGAGCTAGATTTCAGATTCTCCTCTCTAAATTTCAGTTTGGGGTTGATTTTGATATTGTTTTTGTAAAGGATTTGGGAAGCTGATTTTGGGGAAGATGAGGGTTACAGACTCAATTTGGATTTGAGCTGATTTGTGTTGATGAGGTTTGGGTTTCTGTTTTGATTTGGCTTGGAGAGTTTGCAGAAGAAGAAGATGGCTGTAGGGAGATTGACGACGTGCCTTAAGAGAAATTTTGGCAGGGAACAGATTAATGGAGGGAAGCTGGCAGTGGGGAGGGAGATGGAAATTTTGGTTGAATCTCACCTAAACAATCGGTGGGATTCAACCTGGTAGGTTAGATTTTAATTAGCAATTCAATTAGGGGTAATTAATTAGGGTAAATATTTTCAGCCAATGGTAAAAAGTTTAATTAGTAATTCTCCATTTTTAGTTAAGGTAAATAAGTAATTTAGTAGAGTGTGATGGTTAAAATAATGACGTAATTAGTGAAAGTTAAGTGTGATTATCAATTTTGTAATTAGGGGGATAATTAAGTTAAGATAATTTGTTAAAATTAATAGTCGGTTAATGATGATACGGTAGAACGAAGAACGGATACGCGCTCGCGTTGACGCACAAACATAGAACTCGCGTACGAAAACATCTGGATGGTCAAAACGAAAATACGGGCACACACACACAATGATATGTCTAGTAGATACATGCCGTTACATCCTACCCACCTTAAGAAAAATTCCGTCCTCGGAATTCTTATCAACTAAGGAGTAGGAAACAACTATGGATAACGCTCCCGTATCTCATCTTCCCGCTCCCAGGTAGACTCTCCTGGAGAGTCGCGACGCCACATCACTCTAACTAGATCAACAGTCCTGTTCCTGAAGACTTTCTGACGTCGATCTAGGATCTCCACTGGTTGCTGTTCATATGTCAGATTCGGTCGAACCGTAATCTCAGAGTAGTCCACAACATGATAAGGGTCGCTGATATAACGACGCAGCTGGGATACATGGAAGACGTCATGAACTCCCTCTAAGGACGGTGGCAAAGCTAAGCGATATGCTACTTCTCCAACTCGCTCCAGCACATCGAAAGGTCCAATAAATCTCAGACTAAGCTTGCCTCTCTTTCCAAATCGAATCACTCCTCGATTCGGGGAGATCTTCAGGAACACATGATCTCCCGGCTGAAACTCCAGAGGACGTCGTTTAGCATCTGCCCAAAGCTTATAATGGTCCTGAGCGATTCGAAGCTTGTCTCTGATAGTACGCACAACATCAACTGCTTCAACTATCATCTCTGGCCCCAAGAGCTCTCTATCACCGACGTCATCCCAACTCAATGGCGATCGACATCTCCTCCCGTAGAGAGCAGCAAATGGCGCCATGCCAATGCTCGCCTGATAGCTGTTGTTGTAGGAGAACTCCACCAGGTGCAGATGATCCGCCCACGAACCCCTGAGATCCAACATGCAAGCTCTCAACATATCCTCCAAGATCTGAATAGTGCGCTCCGACTGGCCGTCCGTCTGCGAGTGATAAGCGATACTGAATTTCAGACTGGTACCCAGATTGGTCTGCAGACTCTTCCAGAACTGAGATGTGAACCTCGTATCACGGTCTGATACAATGCTCACGGGGACTCCATGCAAGCGCACGATCTCCTACACGACATAATTCACATCACGACTAGTACTAGAAGGAAATTATTAAGTTATGAGTTGAGTCATTACCTCCATATACTTCCTTGCTAATATCTCCGTGGATTGCCCAACTCGGAAAGGTATAAAGTGCGCAGACTTGGTCAATCGATCAACGATGACCCAGATTGCGTCATTCTGCCTGGTGCTCTGAGGTAAGCTAGTAACGAAGTCCATCGTGATGTGCTGCCACTTCCACTCTGGAATCGACAGGGGATGTAGTAGTCCAGCAGTGCGATGATGTTCAGCCTTCATTTGCTGACACACAAGACACTTGGCAACGCTCCGTGCCACACTTCTCTTCATCACATGCCACCAGAAATTCTGACGAAGATCCTTGTACATCTTCGTACCTCCAGGATGAATAGAATAAGGCGAACTGTGAGCCTCATTCATCAATTCTTCTCTGATATCTCTGGCAGGCACGCAGATCCTACTATCATATCTCAAAGATCCATCCACGTGAATCAGAAAATCTGTCCGAAGTCCTGCTTCAACCTGTTCTCTGATCTTCTTCAATTTAGCATCTCCATCTTGAGCAGTCTTGATCCGATCCACCATCGTCAATTGAATCTGCATGCTCATCAACGACGATGTGACTCCTGGTAGGACAGCTTCAACATCCATCTCTTGCAGGTCCTACTGCAATCTCCACTGAGCTGTGAGAATCATCACTTCGGGCAGTCGACTCAAGGCATCCGGTACGACATTCACCTTCTTTAGATGATACTGAAGGTCGATGTCGTAGTCTGCCATCAATTCTAACCATCTGCGCTGCCTCATATTCAGTTCCTTCTGAGTGAATATGTATTTCAAACTTTTGTGATCGGTGAAAATTTTCACTTTCTCACTCAGTAAGAAATGCCTCCAAATCTTCGAAGCAAAGATGACGGCAGCCAACTCCAAGTCGTGGGTCGGATAATTCTTCTCATGGATCCTCAACTGTCGAGAAGCATAAGCGGCTACATGACCGTGCTGGTGTAGAACGCATCCAAGTCCCTTGCCTGATGCATCGCAGAAAATCTCGAAGCCTCCGCTTCTGTCCGGAATAGCTAAGACTGGTGCAGATGTCAACCTCTCCTTCAAGGTAGAAAAGGCTTGCTCACAAGAGTTTGACCAACTGAACTTAACATCCTTCCTCGTCAATCTCGTCATCGGCTCAGCTATTCTCGAGAAATCCTTGATGAATCTGCGGTAGTATCCAGCCAATCCGAGGAAACTTCTGATGTCCGAAGCCGATCGAGGTGTAGGCCATTCACTGACTGCCTTAATCTTCTCTGGATCCACTGATATACCAACTCCCGATACCACATGCCCAAGAAATGTAATTCTGTCTAGCCAGAATTCGCAGTTGCTATACTTGGCATATAGTCTATGATGACTGAGCGTCTCCAATACCATCTTCAAGTGCTCTGCATGCTCCTCCTCGCTTCTCGAGTACACCAGGATATCATCTATGAAGATCACCACGAACTTGTCAAGGAAGTCGTAAAAGATAAGGTTCATGAGGTTCATGAACACAGCAGGAGCGTTGGTCACACCAAATGGCATGACAACAAACTCATAGTGTCCGTACTTAGTCCGAAAAGCTGTCTTGGGCACATCTTCCTTCTTGACTCTGACTTGATGGTATCCGCTCTGGAGGTCCAACTTTGAAAATACTCTCGATCCACCAAGCTGATCGAAAATATCATCAATACGGGGCAGCGGGTACTTGTTCTTCAATGTGATCTGATTCAGCTCCCGATAATCAATGCACATCCTCCTCGATCCATCCTTCTTCTTCACCAGCAAGACGGGTGCACCCCAGGGAGATACGCTGGGATGAATGAAACACTTCTGCATTAGCTCATCCAACTGCTTCCTCGGCTCTTCTAACTCTGCAGGAGCCATACGGTAAGGCGCCTTCGAAATTGGTTCAGTTCCAGGCATAAGATCAATGCTGAACTCCAATGCTCGTTCGGGCGACAATCCAGAAATGTCTTCAGGGAAGACATCTTCAAAATCTCTCACTACTGCAGGCTTCTCTGGCTTAGCTATCATGGATGTAATAGTCAAACTGTACGGCTGGGCTCGAAACTTGACATGTCCAAGCGAATGTCCTCCACTGACAAACTCGAACACTGGGTGGTCAGGAATTTCGAATACCACTTTCTTCCGGTGACAGTCGATCGTGGCATAAAAGTTCCTAACCAGTCAATGCCGAGAACAACATCAAAGTTGGGTAGATCGTGGACAATGAAGTCAGCATATAGTTCGTGTCCACTAACCACCAACGGGCAGGGTCTACATCCCAGTGCAACCTTCACTACACCATTCCCAGTTGTAATGTTCCAACACTTGGGAAGTGTATAGGTGGGTATCGAGTGTTCGATTACGAACTTCCGAGATAGAATGCACATGGAAGCTCCAGAATCGAACAGGGTCAAGGCCGGGTGAGATGAAACTAAGATGACACCTAAGGGTAACATGCAACTAGGTTAAACACGGATTTAACTAATCAAACATAAATGCATAAATAAGGAAGACTAGTCTAGAGGTTACCTGCAATCACGTCATCCTCAGCTTCAGCCTCAACGGCTGTCATATTGAATGCACGGCGCTTCGGTGGATTGGCCTACTGGAAGGCTCGATCCTGTGGAACCAGAGGTGGTCCACGCTGTACGGTCCTCTGAGCGGGTCCAGGTGCTCCAGGAGGTACGGGTCAGGAACCGCGGGTGCAATCCTTTGCAGCATGAGCAGGCGATCCACAGATCAAACACTGATTCAGCATCCTCCTACAGTCTTTCTTCACATGACCAAGCTTGCCGCAGAAATGGCAAACCAGCTCTGCTCGGTTGGGGACAGGTGCAGCTGGCCTTTTGAACTGTGTGGTCTGAACAGGACGAAAACCGGGCCTAGGTGCACTCCTCTGTAGCTCCATCGGGCGCTTGCCCGCCTGACGTGCCCTCTTCTGATAAGCTACCTGCTCATGCTTCTTCGCAGCTACTAGGACTTGCTCATGAGTAGTAAAGGTGTGTCCGGACAACACACCCTGTATGTCCAGGTCTAAGCCCTGTAGAAAGCGGTGTGCACAGTCCTCCTCGTCTGCTACTAGTGTCGGGGCAAATCGACTCAGCATGGTAAATTCAGCCTCATACTCGTCGACTGTCTTGGTGCCCTACTCCAGGTTAATAAAGCGCTGCTGCATCTCCCTTTTTGCAACCTTCGGGAAGTACTGGGTGTCAAACCTCTGATGGAAAGTAGCCCATGGAATCGGCTTGATCAGCCTAGCCTCTTCAGCATCCCACCAGTGACGGGCATTGTCTGTCAGCTGTTTCTTGGCGAGTTCCACCCATTCGTTCGGATTGACTCGGGCAAGACCCAAGTTATCCGCAGTGTTGCGAAGCCATTCCTCGGCCGCTAGTGGGCCCTCTCGTCCAGAGAAGCTCTTCGGATGCATCTCTCGGAACTGCTTGGCTCCAGGCTCATGGCGAGGTGGTGGAGCAACTGGTGCAGCCTGACGTCCCTCTTGGACCAAATGGTGCTGAACCTCCAGCATTTCTCTCATAACACCAAGCATCTGGCGGATGTCGTCCTCTCCGCCTCCAGTAGCTCCGGGTCCATTTCGGGCGTTTCGTCTCCCAGCCATTCTGAGATAAGAAAAGCCCAAGTTAAACTCGCGTATGTGATCTTTCTAGATGTTTGGTCGATGAAAATATTCTCATTGTTCTGAATTTTGCAAATGCAAAGAGATGGACCTGCGTGGGCCACCACAAAACCTGTAACGCCCCGCTCCCCAAAATACGACGGGAGCGAGAGCGTTACTGGAGTCTGCTTGAACCGGAGCGGTGAAGCTCGGATTCATTAAGCGTCTGTGGTAAACGCAAGGGCAGGTCCCTCGCACGCTTTTCAGAACAACCAGAATTATTCATACATTACAAGCCACATCCAGAAAATAAACGTCCGTACACGAAATAAAACAACAAGCCTCATCTGGGCCGAAATACAACAATAATAACGTACACGAAACCACAAAGAAAGTAACTAAGGCAAGCAGCAACGGCAAAGTTCCTCTAGTCCTCCGCAGGGAGAGACTCGGCGTCTAAAGCGAACTCCTGACTTTCCAAGTCAGGTGTCTCGTAAGGAACCTCTTGGTACTCAGGCTCGGGATCTAACATACATCCAAAAACATGAATGTATGTCAGCAAAGGTCTGCAAGAAGATGTTAGAACCCAAGGCAAGATATACAATTATACTGAATTTTAAGAGACAATTATAAATTAAACGAGATAACAATAAAAGTTTAAACATGCTGATTTTAAAGTAATACACCCTATCATGCAGTTCTAAACAATCTGACAAGTAAAGTAAAGCAAGTCAACTTCACTTTGCAGGTTTCAAGTTAGTGTCACACGTCTATAATAGGGTTCTCGCCTTTAGGACGTGATGAGTGGGTCATTCTTCACACGGGGGCTTACCATGCTTGGCGCTAACCCACCGCATACGGGTGGTGCCCTTGAAGAGAGTACCCGGTCATACGCCTAGTAGCCGCTCAACCCTAACCCCACCCCAAGATTTGTACTGGAACACGAGCCAGCCTAGTCAACTCACATGACAACACGAAAGTCATGATTTCGCCTTCGAGGCGCACGATTTCATGATGTCTCACTCTCTTGTTAGTTATGCAGCAATAACATCATCAATCGTTCTTTTATAGCATTTTCCAGAATTACAAAACAACATTCCCAATAATTTAACAAAAGAGTGAACATGAGAGTTTAACGATTACGATGCAGAAAGCTAACTTTACATGCATTTGTTCTAAACTAAGGTATATCAAATTATATGCCGTTGGATCCCATTTTTAGTCACGGATGTCGTGGAAGTGATTTCACCCGTCATTTCACGTGCAGGTTTTAAGTTATGTAAGTTTACATACAAGAAGCTAAAAGAGCATTTACCTTCACAAATTCACTATAAATTGCATACTTGCCTGATTTCGGTGATTTTGGTGCCGTTGGGTTCGTCTCAACGGGTACTTCGTTACAGTGGCAGTGGTTCTCTGTTTTAGTTAAACAATTCACTGAATTAGATATTTTGCGAAATACGTGCAATATTAAAATGATGCCCGAATTGGGTTCGCCTAGTTTTGTCAGGTTCTACGGCTAGTGTAACGTTGTATATGGTCATACTAACATGGCACGCCTAATTTTATTCTAATTTAATCAACCTAGCATTATTCACAAAACTAACATGCTAGAATTAAATAACATCTGAACAAATCGTCGTTTAAATTAACACTAACATTAATTAATACTAACCACCTACTAATCAACTCTACTAGGCTAATTACAATGGTACCAGATTAATTTGAATGGGCTAATAACCTAATAGCATGTTATCATTACTTTTAATATCATCCACCTACTACCACATAATAATAAAATACCCTTACACTCTCTCTCTTTCTCTTATTCTTTAATGTTAAGACCCTCTCTTTCTCTCAGCCTTACTCCCTGTCTCCATGCCTCTCTGTCTTCGTTTTCTTTCTTTCTTTCTTTTGTTTCAATCTTGCAGGCGATGGGAGTTCACGCAAACACGCGAGGGGAGGACTTTCACCTTCGCACGGAGGAGAAGGGCGGCTTCACGGTGGGGCTCCGGGCGACGGGGGCGGTTTCTGGCGGGCTCCTGTAGCGCAGCAGCGCGCGCGGTCAAGCAGGAGCGGCGACGGCGGCTCCCAAGGCGTCGGACAACGGAGCTAGGGCACGGCGAGTTCTGGCGACGGGTTGAGGTGGAGGAAGAAGAATGGAAGAGGAGTTTGTCGGGTTTAGGTGTTTTTGTTTTCAGATTTTGGGGTTTCAAATTTGGGATTCTTGTAAGAACTGAAATTGATTTGTAAAAATCTGAGCTAGATTTCAGATTCTCCTCTCTAAATTTCAGTTTGGGGTTGATTTTGATTTTGTTTTTGTAAAGGATTTGGGAAGCTGATTTTGGGGAAGATGAGGGTTACAGACTCAATTTGGATTTGAGCTGATTTGTGTTGATGAGGTTTAGGTTTCTGGTTTGATTTGGCTTGGAGAGTTTGCAGAAGAAGAAGATGGCTGCAGGGAGATTGACGACGTGCCTTAAGAGAAATTTTGGCAGGGAACAGATTAATGGAGGGAAGCTGGCAGTGGGGGAGGGAGATGGAAATTTTGGTTGAATCTCACCTAAACAATCGGTGGGATTCAACCTGGTAGGTTAGATTTTAATTTGCAATTTAATCAGGGGTAATTAATTAGGGTTAATATTTTCAGCCAATGGTAAAAAGTTTAATTAGTAATTATCCATTTTAGTTAAGGTAAATAAGTAATTTAGTAGAGTGTGATGGTTAAAATAATGACGTAATTAGTGAAAGTTAAGTGTGATTATCAATTTTGTAATTAGGGGGATAATTAAGTTAAGATAATTTGTTAAAATTAATAGTCGGTTAATGATGATACGGTAGAACGAAGAACGGATACGCGCTCGCGTTGACGCACAAACATAGAACTCGCGTACGAAAACATCTGGATGGTCAAAACGAAAATACGGGCACACACACAATGATACGTCTAGTAGATACCGGCCGTTACAAAGTTATTTTTACTCTTGACTCTTGATTAGTCTATGACAAGGATATGAAAAACATTCTTGTTAAAGGTAAGTGAGTAGAAAACATTTATGTGCTTAGATTAAATGAGTATGATTCAAATGTCTGCTTGATTGTTTCAACAAATGACCCGTTGCTATGGCATAAACGTTTCGGTCATGTAAACATCAAAAACATGAATAAGGTATCTAGGAAAGAGTTGGTGCAAGGACTTCCTAAATTAAACTTTAAATTGGATAAAATATGTGATTCATGTCAACTTGGCAAAATACATAAAAGTACATTTAAGAGTATTGGATCTCTTAGGTCGAATAGGCCACTTAAACTACTCCATATGGACTTGTTTGGCCTGACTAGAACTCCATCTCTTTATGACTCTAGATACGTATTTGTCATAGTTGATGATTTTACACGATATACGTGGGTATTATTCTTTGTCCATAAGAATGATGCCTTCGGTGAGTTCAAAATATTTTTTAAGAAAATTAAACGTTTATACTCTTTGAAAGTTATTTCTTTAAGAAGTGATCATGGATGTGAATTTGAAAATGAACATTTTAAAAGATTTTGTGAAAAACGAGGTATTTCTCATACTTTTGCTTTTCCAAGAGCTGCTCCTCAAAATTGGGTAGTTGAGAGGAAAAATAGAACACTCCAAGAGTGTGCACGAACAATGTTGTGTGAAAGTAACCTTTTAAAAAGCTTTTGGATGGAAACTGTAGCAACTGCGTGCTATGTTCAAAACAAAGTTTTAATAAGAAAACCTTTTGAAAAGACTCCTTATGAGTTGTTTCTCCAACAAATTCCAAAAGTATCTTATTTCAGATTTTGGTTGTAAATGCTATATTCTGAACACAAACGATAACTTGGATAAATTTGACTCCAAAGCGGATGAAGGCATATTTATCGGTTATTCTTTGCGTAGTAAAGCATATAGAATCTATAATAAGAATATCGAAACCATTGTTGAAACTTTGCATGTAACATTTGATGAATCTCTTTCTTATAACGCTCGTATTGATGATGATAATGTACCCACTGCACCTATTCTGGATGATGCACCTACTTCTGTCAATAACGCTTCAAACTCATTACCTAAATCTTTTCCTGAAGTTACACATCATCCACACACATAAGTCATTGGTAACATTGATGCATGTATTATAACTAGATCTCAAATAGAACACATGTCACATGTTGCTTTTATTTCTAACATTGAGCAGAAAAAGGTAGACGAGGCTTTTGCAGATGAAGCATGGATTGAAGCCATGCAAGAAGAACTTCTCCAATTTGAGAGAAATCAACTATGGGAGCTAGTTCCCAGACCAGAAGAACGTCCAGTTATCGGTCATAAAATGGGTGTACCGGAACAAATTAGACGAAGATGGAAATGTGGTAAGAAATAAAGCAAGATTAGTTGCACCGGGATATTCACAAGAAGAATGTATCGATTTCGATGAAACTTTTGCTCCTGTTGACTAGACTAGAATCTATTAGAATGTTACTTGCATTTGCACTTTAAATTATACCAAATGGATGTAAAGAGCGCATTCCTAAATGGTTATATAAAGGAGAAAGTTTATGTTGAACAACCTCCCAGATTTGAACATGATAAGAAAATAGGATATGTGTATAAGCTAAATAAAGCATTATATGGCCTGAAACAAGCTCAGCTTGGTATGAAAGTTTAAGAAAATTCTTAATCGACTCAGGATATAATGTTGGAAAATAGATACTACTTTATTTCTTAAGAAAATTCATGATGATATCATCCTTATTCAAATTTACGTAGATGACATTATTTTCGGATCTACTAACGAAGATATTTGTCAAGAGTTTGCCAAGTTAATACAGGAAGAATTTGAAATGAGCCATATGGGCGAGCTCACATACTTCCTCAGACTGCAAATCAAATAAGGAGAAGAAGGAACCTTCATTCATCAAATGAAGTATGCCAAAGACTTAATCAAAAGGTTCGGGATGGAGACCGCATAGGAAAGAATATACCTATGGCAATGTCTACTTCTTTAGAAAAAGATGAAGCAGGTAAACGGGTTGATCAGAAAACATATCGAGGTATGATCGGCTCTTTGCTTTACCTAACCGCAAACCGACCCGATATAATGTTTAACGTATATGCTTGTGCTAGATTTCAATGTGATCATAGGGAATCACATCTTAAAATTGTAAAATACATATTTAGATATCTTAAAACCACTTCTGACTTTGGATTGTTTTATCCCAAAGGTAGCACATTTGACTTAACTTCCTATAGTGGCTCAGACTATGCTGGTTGTAAAGAAACTAGAAAAAATACAAGTGGAACATGTCATTTTCTTGGACATTCCCTTGTTTCGTGGTTTAGCAAAAAGCAAAGTTCAGTCTCACTATCAACTACTGAGGCAGAATATATAGCTGTCGGACTCGCTTGTGCTCAAGTGCTTTGGATGAGACAAGTCCTAGTAGACTATGGTATTAATACATCAACATGTGTAATTTATTGTGATAATAAAAGCACTATTAATATCACTAAAAACTCTGTTCTTCATCATAGAACAAAACATATAGATATTAGACACAGATTCATATATGATCACTGTGTCAAAAAGGATGTTGAACTTAAATATGTACCCTCTAAACATCAAGTTGCAGATATTCTCACAAAGCCCTTGCAAAAGGATGTATTTTCAAAACTTCTTCGAGATTTGGGTATCATGGGAGAAAAAGAATTGAGTTAAGATTAACCTTCATTTATTTCATGTCATTTTTTTGATTGATGATAAGGTGGAGAAAAAGGATAAAATGCAAAAATATGAATATTGTTTTGCTAACCATCTTTGATGCCGGGGAGTACCGCATCTAAGCAGGGGGTAAGTTATTTTATTAAGTCAATATTCATTTAATTTACTTCATTTTTCATTTGGGTGTCATCATCAAAAGGGGGGAGAGTGATGGGAAATTGAATCCCACCCCTTAGTAGTTTTGATGGTGAACACACCAAATGATATTAGTGTACTAATTACGCTACTACTCAAGTGTGCAGGTTGTGCAAACAATAAGCTTTCACGCATACTCCAAAGAAGCTCTACTACGCTCAATAGACGAAGACAATGTTGGTAGCTCCACGCCAAGCAAGCATAGCTCAATGATGAAGCTCAAGCTTAAATGAATAAGAAGCTTAAACTCAAGTGAAGCTCGTATTCACTTCAATCATCTGATCGGCTTCTTGAGTACTCCTCTTAGTTTAAGTGTGTGAGTTTTGTTTCTTAGGATTATGTCATAGCCAAAGTAAATATCACGCACACACACATGATTTCGAAAGCAAAATATTTTTAAATGTTTTAAAATCATTCTTAAACTCTTGAGAGCATTTGCTAGCTATTTTATATCTTAGTAGTCAGCCTCCAATCACCCAAGAGTTGATTACATCTTAGCTAGCTGAGTTTCAGTGAAAACTGCTCTGGGAGTCGACTACCAGAGGAGGGAGTCGACTACCAGCTGGAAGCAGAATTTCTACTGAAATTCTCTGGGAGTCGACTACTGCCATGAGGGAGTCGACTACCAGCTGTCGTTTTCCAACGACTCTGCTTCCTGATTTTACTCCATTTCCATAACTATTTGGAATGAAAGTTAAACCCGTTTGAAATTCAAAATCATTTCTAAAACTCTATAAATAGACTCCTTCAAAGAGATCATTAGACACAACAATTCTAATCTCTATTCGTGGTGCTAAATTCTGATCTCATCATTCTTATTTGCTCTCAAGCTAATAGCCAATTTTCTGCTCGTATATATTTGATCTCAGCTCTTACATTTCTGAAAATTGTTTTTGAGATCTACAATTTTATTTTGGCTATTTTTTAAAAGTGTTTTTAAATCCTTGCTCTTTAATCTTTATTATTTAAAGGATTTTTAAAAACTCAAGATCTAAGATCACAACGAATAAACTTATATTCTTTGTGTGATCTGAGGATCGATCTAAATTCTTTAGCCTCGAAATACACATTTGTTATATTTACTTTGGCTATAGAATTGTTGGGTGTAATCCAAACTCCACTACTTTTTGTGGTGAGTTGGAAACTTGTTTTTATTTGTGGATTTCTTTTGTTGTAAGGGACGGGAAAATCCTAGACAAGTCTAGGTGGTTGAAAATCCTAGTCAATGCTAGGTGTTTGGAAAATCCTAACGAGTGAAGTTAAGTAATTGTATTGCTAAGGCAATAGTGAAAAAATCTCGTACCGAAATGGTCGGGGACTGGACGTACCCAAGTTGTGGAGAACCAGGATAAAAATTCCTTGTCTTTGCGTTTGCATTTTTCTGTAATTGTTTATCTTTGCTCCAGCATTTTATTTTATTTGCTAACTACTGTATCTCTGTAATTTGTTGTTCATATTATTGCAAAGTTAATTTATTTATTTCTGCTGTGTAAAAAGATCTATTCTAGTGTAAAAGAATTATTGCTTGTAATCTTATATTGCTTGTAACTCATACTTATATTCATTGTAAGATTACATTGTCGATTAAGAACCAAGCGTAGATCACTCTACTTGGTTTCTTAGTCAACATTAGAAGATTTTTAAATTGTGCTAATCAACGAACGAAAAAGTTTACTATTTGCACAACACTATTCAACCCCCTTCTAGTGTTGTTTGCCATCCATATGATCAAACAGTAAAGTGTAGAATCTATGTATTAGATCTCGTACCTTAGAAGTTGGAATCTCCTCTTATTTATAGACCTCCTGGGTCCTTTTAGTGACATTGGGAGATAACGGTCACTAATTATGGTGCCATGATCTCTCCATTTTAATAGGGGTAACCGTAGCCCACGTTCCTGCCTATTTATGAGCTCGCCCTTAATCCCACATTCAATTGGTGGGAGTTCAACGTGTGACTGGTTGGTGGACCTTGATCGAGTCAGTGTCATCACTTGGGGGCTCTGCGGGCCTTAGTCACTCATCGGAGAAGTCATCTCGAGTGTCAACCAGATGATTCAATAATGGCCCCCCGTTGCACGAACTCAAAGAGTCTGACTGTTGGGGGCAAGCGACTTTACATCGCATTAATGGGGCACAACAGTCGAGGAATTAATACTCAAGTTCTAGGCGCCAAAACGCCCGCTTTGCTGATTTGGATGATTCGTCGATTCGAAATCCAAGATGCTTAGAGCCTCGGATCTTCGACACGTGTTTCATCATGTCGCTATCGTCTTGTCGATATAAGACGGTTCCAGTGCAGAAATTTGAAGGTATCTGTTGAGTATTGGTGTTTCATACCAATGTTATTTTAATGATGATCACAACATTATGTTGTTGCTAATAACTCTCTTGTTTTAGTCTCTTAGTTACTTTTCAAGAATATCATCTTTGGAGACTAAACACTTGGTGCAAGGATGGACATCAAGTGGAGAAGGGCCAAAGCTTGGAGATGATGGGGAGCATCAAGGCATCTAGATTGAAGCCATAGACTCTAAGGAAAGCATTGTAATCCATATAATTTCATTTATTGTTTTCTCTCTTTTTGAGTCTATGTTTGATGTAATGCCTTGGTAGATGGTCTACTCATTCATGCATATGCATTTAACCATCTTAGTGAGCCTTAGGATTATCATAGAATCCAACCCAATAGGCTCATCTTGTCCAAAGACTCATTTGGAGTCTCTGGCTCTCCAACAGTCACCTGATGAAGGTTTTACAGTCGACTGGATGATTTTCAGTTGCCTATCGAGCCTTCTACAGTCAACTGTGGTGCACTGCACAAGTCATCCTTTGATTGACTCATACTTGAGCTTTTGGACAGTCGACTGATGGTCAATTTACAGTCGCATGTCTTCCAACAGTCGCCTGTGAATTGTTCACCAGTCGACTGTGCGCGACTCGCATTGTCTGGGCTTCATCCCAGTTTGCTAATCAGTCGACTGGTTCAGTATTTACAGTCGCTTGTACATTTGAAAGTCGCCTGTATACTAGCCATCAGTCGACTGTCTGCAAATAGTGCGAAAGAGTGCATCTCTCTGTTTTATTCCATCCCCTGCAGCAGTCGCCTGCTGAAGGAATTACAAGCGCATGTCCTGTTTACAGTCGACTGTATCGACTTCATCAGTTGACTGTCGAAGCTCAGGTTATAGCCGTTGGGAATTATTTAGCCGTTGGACAGTCGACTATCATTTGTCCATCAGTCGACTGTTGGTGACGTTTTTTCCCAAAATCTAGTCGTTGCAGCGTTTCGTTTTTGGCTGTTTTCCTGGCTTTTGAGAGTTCCTATAGGGTTCCTATATATATGAGCGGGTTGAGTTCATTAGAACTTATTGATGCTATTGAAAATCCTTAGAGATCATATAAGCCACTCTCAAACTCTCTCATTTTCCTCTTAGAGCTCTAAATCTCCTTCATGCATTGAAGTCAAGCTCAAGGGAAATCATCCAAGTGTTTTCAAGCAAATCTCAACACTTGGAGATCTTCTTACATGCCTTGCATTCATTTATGAGCAAGTACATCTCAAGGCATAGGTAAGAGTATTTGTTTTACTTGGTGTTTCTTTGTAACATAATTCTCTTTGTGGGAATTAGTCACTCTCTTTATGGGAGCAATTTCTCTTAGTGGGAATATGATATTCTCGTAGTGAGAATAACTCTCTTTGTGGGAGTAACTCTCTTTGTGGGAGTTTGGTGTCCTAGTGTAGGGCTAATCCTAATTCTCTGAGTGGGAGTTAGTAATTCTCTAGGTGGGAGTTTGATCCTTGTGTAGAGTTGGTTGGGTCCTTGTGTAGGATAAAATCCTCTTGGTGAGGTATCTCCTTGTGAGATTGTATTCACTTCTCTTTGTGGGAAATATAGTGAATATTGGTGTGGCTGGACGTACCCAAGTTTTGGGAAACCAGTGTATATTCTTTTTTTTGCGTTTGATTTGATTGTGGTGATTAATTCCTCTTGCATTTATTATTCCGCATTTGCAAGGTTAATTTTTATTGCACAATTTATTGCCATTACACTATTCACCCCCTCTAGTGTTTTGTTCTTAGTATTGCAAAGGTAAGGCGATCCTTACAGTATCGTCTTCGTCATTCCTGATTTAGCTTTCCTCCCTTTGAAAATGACTTCATCCTCTATTCCTGCTTCCGAGAGGAGTTTGGTTACAGTCATGCAGAAGAACAAAGAGTGGGCAATGGCGCCTGGTCTGATTGCCAATCCGAGATCCAAAGTTGGAGCCGATCAAATCCCCGAATTTCTGAGAAATTACGTCCGGCTAGACTATCAGATTCGGGTGCCGGGGAGGGACGAAAGGGTTCATCGTCCTAGCGACTGGGAAGTTGGGGTTTACGTCAAAGCCTTCCAACGAGGGTTTCGATCTCCCATGCATCCTTTCATGCACAACTTTCTGAGCACCCTGAACCTTTCTCTCTGCCAGCTGATGCCAAACGCCATAGGTGCACTGGTTGGCTTTATTGCACTGTGCGTGATGAAGAGAATTGAATCATCGCTAGGATTGTTCAATTACTTCTTCTCGATTCCTCCTCTCAGGACTCCTGTAACGGCCACTTTTCGGTCGTACATATTTAGTATGTATCTTGTTATCGTATGTGTATTTTTTTCGCGTTTGAGTTTTATTATTAATTTCCATAACTCTTATGCATGACCAAACCACGTATTTGCGATCCTCTCGAAGGCGCGATCGCTTCGATATCTTCCTTATAATTTTTTGGGTACTTAGGGATGAAGTTGTATAAAAAATCGGATTATTAATATGATTATTATTCTTAACTATAATTTAAAATCCAAACTGTAAAAAAATAAATTTTCCAACGTTTAATTTTTCGGAAATTAAATTTTAAAACAAAACTTTCTTTTTTTAATTATCTTTTCTTAAAACAGAACTTCTAATTAGGGATGAAGTTTTGGGTACTTAGGGATGAAGTTTGGTGCATGTTTTTCATTTCAATCCGAATTTATCGCATATTTTGCTATGGACTAGCAAAAAGCTAGTTGGGGGTGTGATTCGGAGTGAAAAGTGTATATTTATACCCCCTAACTACTCTCATTTTGTGCTAAAGATTAGGCTTAAACGTGCTCTTTTTGGGTATATTTTCATTTCATGTCATTTTAGGAGCTTACTCTCATTCTTGGCACAAAATATGGATTTTATCGTCTTTATTGGCTTCCCGATATTTTTCATATGCTCCTGTCATTATTTTGATCATATCTCCATTTTTTGGGAATTATTTGAGCATGTGAATAATTTATATGGAATTTTGGAAGTCAATATTGTGTTTATAATAGTCATTATATAGACTAATTTCTCATTCTCCTATTTTTTTAGGTACTCCTAGGAGTCTTGGAGATTTTCCAGAATTTTCTGGGAATTTTTTGGGAATTTTGGTTATTTTTGGGGAATTATTGGAGCCTAAAGAGGAGTTTCTGGAATTTTATTAAAATAAAAAATAAAAAAAAGCCCACGTTGCTGGCCGGCCCGCTTTACAATTTTCGTTGGGTAGCGTTGTTACTTTTATATAAAAAAATTTAAAAAACAACGCAGTTGTGGGCCGGCCCAACGGCCGGCCTGCCCCGCAAAAACAAAGGGCGGAGCGGGGGCAGGCGCTCCGCGCGTTCCCCCACTGGCGGGCGCGAATTTGCGGCCGCGGGTCGGGCGCCCGTGTGCCCGACCCGCATGCCTTATTCTTGTGGCATGTGCGTTATTTCGGGGAGCTGTTCAGTTTTTTTGGTTTTCTTCGGCTGTTTGTTTGAGTTTTTAAGGGCTTGGGTGAGGATGGAGGCCATGGGAGGAGGTTAGAAGCTTGGAGGAGGTGCTCAAGGTGGAGGAGGGCTTCATCTTAGAGAGACCTTTGGTGATATCTCTCTGTCCCCTTTTGTAGTTTGACATCTCTCTTTTGTAATGAACTTTAGGTGATAATTTTGTATAAAGATTTCATCTTTTTCATGATGATTGAGTAGTGTTAAATTGCTTGGTTTGTGATTCATTGTGATTGGTTGTTAATTATAGCTCTAATTGCCTTTTGCACAATTTCATGTTAATGTTGGATGATTATTAGGGCACAATTTGATTGGTTAAGACCCGAAAGGGCACAATTTGAGAAGATACCATGCTCATATTTGATTAGTGCTACGATGATACATCCATCCATATTGCAAATTATTGTGTTCTTGAATGTTAAATTTTTCGATTGAGTGTCCTTAGCCGGATGATCAATTGAGTTATATGCGGTAATTAGAACTTGATTAACATCAACCTCTATGAACCCACAACCAATGCTCTCTCGCCTTGCTATCCTAACTTCCCATTTGGTTCTCTAACCCTACCCACTTAGGTTAGGAATTTAGATTCACCTCACATTTTCACACACTTTTCCACCATTAGCGAGGTGGTTGTAACACGCTATTATTTTTTCTCTATCGATCAATTTTGTGAATATAGAACGACTTGTCCCTGTGATCCGACCCGGTACTTACCGGTTATTTTTTATTGCATTGACGCTCCTACGCTTGGGAGTGGAAGGCGTGCACTTGCGCGTCTTCTGGTTCAACCACTAACTAAACCCAGTATCCCTCATCCCCACGTTTCTCTCTCTCCTCTCGCCCACGTCCGCCTGCATGTGGTTACAACCCTCCTAAGCCCAGTGCCCTCTCCATTCACCCCCGCCCACAACCCGCACGAAGCCGCACAACTCACACAGCCCTCCGACTTCTCTCCAAAACACCAGCCTCCCCGCAACCTTGCCACGCAGCCCGCCAGGCTGCCATTTTCCGACCTCCTCCCTCCGATCTCCAAACAACCCCCGGTGCCCGAACCACCGCCACGACCTCCAGCCCACCTCCCATTTCTCCTCACTCCGGCCCGTGCCTCTCCTCCTCGCCTCGAAGCGCCAAGCGCTCAGCCCGCCTCCAAATCACCCGCACAAACGCCGCCACTCCCCTCCTTTCCTCCTCCTCCAAGGCCTAGTCCCCCTCCTCCAACACAACCCACACACCCTCTCGTCGGCAGCCTCATACCCTCAATCCAGTCCGCAACCAAACGCTGCGCCTCGCCTTGAACCCACTGTCCTCCAGCTCCCTGAACCACCTCGCCCAGCCACACCCCGCGTCGCCTCCCTTCGACCTCCGTTCACCGCCAGCCACAAACCCTGTCAACCTCCATTCGGCCCTCTTTTCCGATCGCCCGATGTCCGACCACTCCCCTAAGCGTCTAACCCCGGCTGCAAGCCTCCCGACGCCAGTCCGCGCCTCCGCCTGCACTCATCGGCCACCACCGCCACCAACCATGAGCTACCATATCAAAGATCGCCATCGTCACCTCTACAAGTGAACACATGGCATTTTATAACACATGTAAGTGACAATACTTACAGCTATATTCTTTTATTAGGTAGTATACTATTATATAATAGTTGTAGTATGTATATAATAGTTGTAGTATGTATATAATAGTTGTAAACCAAGTAGTGTTTTTAATAGGGAATCAGTAAACATTATAAGAATAGTAACCTATTATAGTATGAAATGAGTTAGCTTAATACATGATGTATGTAGACAGTATGTTAGTATAAGTTAGTATGTTATAATGTTAGTCAGTAAGTTAATCATATTTCTTAAGTCAGTATTTAATGTTAGTATTATTAGCTAAACAGTATACCTTATTTAAACAAAGATGCGTGAGTTATATTAAAATATATGTTAGTAAGTTATACATGTTAGTAATATTCCATATCATTCATAGTTAGTACATAGTGTTAGTTAGTAGATTATATGCATAATATGATATTGATTCGGGATATAAATTGCTTATTTTCCCCCCCATTTCCGGGCATTTTATGTGTATATTGCGTCTATTTTGGCTTTGATACGTGCGTATTCGTGATATCGTGAATTATTAAAGCCTATTCCTATTTTATACATAAAATATGGGTTTTGTGGACTAATTTCTGATCCACTTATTTTTTAGGTACTTCTGTGATTTTTCTGCATTTTTAGGAATTTTTTCAGAATTTTTCGGAGTGTGGAGCTATTTTCGGGAATTATTTGGAGCTAAAAGGGTTTCTGGAATTTTTTTAAAAAGAAAACAAAAAAAATAAAAAAACCCAGTTTGTGGGCCGGCCCGCTGGCCGGCCCACGTCGCGGCCCGCTCTCTTGAGCGGGCCGCCGCAGCTTCAGTTGATTTAAAAAAAATTTATAAAAAAGAAAAACGAAACCCCCGAGCGAGCCGGCCCGCTCAGCTGAATGTGCGCACAATTTGCGGGCGTAAGGCGCCCGCGGGTCGGGCGCTGAAGCGCCCGACCCGCAACTCAGTATTTGCGGCCTGGAGGGGGTTTTGAACAACAGTTCATTTTTTTGGGGATTTTCGGCCAGCTGCTGTTCTTGGAGTTTTTCTAGGGCTTGGGTGAGGATGGAGGCCATGGGAGGATGATGGAAGCTTGGTGAAGGTGCTCAAGAGAGAGGGGGGCTTAATCTTAGAGAGATCTTGGGTGAAATCTCTCCTTACCCTTGTGTATTTTGCATTTCTCTCTTTGTATTAAACTTGTGATGAATTTGTTTATGAATCTCATTTTGTTTAGTATGATTGAGTAGTGTTGTTTGGCTTGGGTTGTGATTCATCTAGATTGGTTGGTAATTATAGTTCTAATTGCCTCCTGTTTACTTTCATGCTAATGTTGGGTTATTATTAGGGCACAATTTAATTAACTAAGACCCAAGTGGGTACTCTTTGAGAAGAGACCATGTTTAAATTTGATTAGTGTCATGATGATACATCCATCCCTATTGCTAATTGTGGTGTTCTTTAATGCTAAATTTTCTGATTGAGTGTCCTTAGCCGGATGATCAATTGAGTTATATGCGGTAATTTGAGCATGATTACAACCAATTTTAGTGAACCCACAACCCATGCTCCTTACCTAGTTATCCTACCTCTCATTTGGCTCTCTAACCATACCAATTTAGGTTAAGATTGTAATTTCACCACACTTTTTTCCACTCATCCACCGTTAGCGAGGTGGTTGTTTCACGCTATTTCCTTTCTTTATCGATCTATTTTTTGAATATAGAACGACTTGTCCCTATGATCCGACCCGGTACTCACCGGTTATTTTTATTGCATTGACACTCCTACGCTTGGGAGTGGAAGGCGTGCTTCCTTGCGCGTTTTCCGGTTCAATCAATTGGCGTCGTTACCGGGGACAACAGTTTCTATTAGTAGCATTTTTTGATTGATTTCGAAAGTTTTAGTGTGATACTTCTATCTCTTAGTGTTGCGCCTTTCCATTTTATTTATTTTCATCTTATTGAGTCTTTTGGTTGTTTATTTTCATTTTCTTGAAAAAAATTTTAAACATGGCATCATCTTCAGATTTTTCAGACATTGATTTGGAGGATATCCCACTCCCGCCATACTTTCATGGTTCGGAGTGGGAGAACCCTCATTTACATATTAAAAAATTTGAAGAGTGGATGTATTCATGTCTTGGTGGGAACATATATGATGATTGCATATACTTTAGATTTTTTCCCTCTTCTTTACAAGATGATGCTAGATTGTGGTTCGATTCATTGTCTCTTGACTCATATTTTACTTGGTTGTCATTTCAAGCTGAATTTCTCCAGGTATTTTTGCCTATTTTCTTGGAGCAGGTACAGGGGCGGCAGGCCATGGAGCAGCATATAGCAAGCTTTGCCCAGCTGAATGGGAGGCCTACCATCAGGCTTGGCAGAGGTTCACTGATTTGGTGCATGCATGTCCACATCAGAGCTTTCACGAGGATCATCTCCTGCAGATCTTCTACACAGGATTATCTCCATCTGGGTGTGACTTCGTGCAGATGAGCTGCGGTGGGGAGTTCTTTGATTATTCGACCGAGGATTCCTGGTGTTACCTGAGGGACCTTGCAGAGTATGATGAGACAGTCCAGCTGGTCCAGGACCAACCTGAGGAGCCAGCTGAGGGCTCATTCCATTACGGCCCTACGGAGGAACAAGCAGAACATGATGATGGGACGCATTGGGGCCAATTAGAGGAAGCTGAATGTCCATATCTTGAGGAGTCAGAGGAGATGGATGATGGAGTGTGTGTCAACCATGTTGATGACACGATGCATTTTCACTTTGAGGTTGAGGATGAAGCGGATGTGCATGATGGCCAAGAGCAGATTGAGGACACCATAGAGCCTGAGCCACAATCCACTTCAGAGTTAGCTTCACAGGTTGAGGCGGTTGAGTACTTAGGGAGGACGACTGAGATGAACTATTTCTGGGATGACGAGGATGATGCGAGCTTGGATTTGACCGAGACATGTCTACCTCTAGTCCTGTCACAGATGTCACTTCCCTCGCCTCAGGATGCGCACTTGCTAGTCATTGAGGAGGTTTGTCAGGAGCAGTTACCAGTTGTGGGGAGTGCCGCAGAGACTGTTGATGTTGATATTGATGTCGAGGAAGAGGATAGTGATGGTGATTGCGACATTGTATATATTGAGCCCGAGCTCCCTCCTACTCCTGTTTTCTCTCTGCAGCCACTTCCACCTCCTCTTGAGGCCGTGCATCATCCCGAGCCTAGCATCACATTTCAGGAAAGTTCCCATTTTTCTTTTCCCTCCACCCCCGAATCAAATTATTTAATTCAATATCATAATGATTCTGATTGTCGTCATTTGATCGTAAATTCATTTATTCATTTCGACGACCCATTTTGGGAAGCTTTTCACTTGGATGGGCGCTCTCACCCAATTATTTTTGACATGACCTATCTCCCCTATTTGGCAGGAACCCATCATAAGGAGAAGCTCGGGGTTGTTTCGCTTGCCACTAATGCTCGAAATGGAGGTAGGGCATTGGACGTGGCGATGCTCGCGAAGGAGCGTAAGGATATGATCGAGCAGTTGCCACCGCCATTATACATCCGAGATCCGCCTTTTGCCATGGTGTGTTCTTTCCAATAGTGTAAATAAATAAATGTTTTATTTAGTGCTTTCGTATGCTTTTCTTTTTTTAGGATCTTTTACCGAGATCTAATACTCTCCCAACATTGAGGACAATGTTTATTTTAAGTTGGGGGGAAAGTGTTAGAATCTTTAGGATTGTTAGTATTTTGGTATTAGCTTAAATTTTTTTTGAGATACTTCCATCTTGCTCTCATCCAATGAACTTTATTGCATATCATATTTAGCCTCCTTGTCCATACGCCGCTTGCTTTGTGCTTAGTTCCTACATACTTAATGTCATGCAATTTTTCGGATTATTATTTTGGTATCAACCTCTTCGATGTTTGATTGGCATGTTTCATTTCTTTTCCAATTGGGAGTCAAATGTTAATATGCCATGTATGAAACTATTTTAGATGTTGTGATACTCTCTTTGAGATAATTTAGGAAAAGTTTGGTGTAAGTGATTGCATGATTTGGGATGAATGGTGTAGTTTTTGATTGGATTGGGTTTGGCCAATTGTGTATGCTTTGTTTTCTTCTTAGGAGTGGGTGGATGAATTGCTTGCTTATGTTGAGAATGAGAAAGAGAGCGTTAATATAAGTGAACGGTTTTTCTAATCAAATCGAGTAGCCGGTGTCGCACGAAACATTGGGGAGGAAGCCAAAAATGAGATTTAGGGGATCATTCCATCCCTTTACCTATATAGCGTTATCACGTGTATGCAAAGGGGGCGGTGTTTGCATTTCATAGTGTTATCGCGTGACTGCAAAACATAAACATCCAAAAAAACGAATACAAAAAAAGAAGTAAAAAGAAAAGAAAAGAAAAAAAATGAATGAATAAATGAAAGAATAAGCAACATGAGCGATGCAATCTCATCTCCCACCACTTAGAGGAATTCCTTTTGTTTTGGCCATTTCCTTGAAAATTAGAAACTTTGCCATTTGCGATATATCCTAATGAATGCGATACGGTGCTTTTTACCTTACTTTTCTTTGAATTGGATTGAGGGGAGTGTCATTTGTTATTTACTTTCATACATTGAGTATATTGGGTTTGAAATCATTTGGAAATATCATTTGGGGTATGCCATGAGGATATCTTGAGTTGGTGCATGTTTTCAATTTAATCCGAATTTATCGCAAATTTTGCTAGGGACTAGCAAAAAGCTAGTATGGGATGTGATTCGGGATATAAATTGCTTATTTTCCCCCATTTCCGGGCATTTTATGTGTATATTGCGTCTATTTTGGCTTTGATATGTGCATATTCGTGATATCGTGAATTATTAGAGCCTATTCCTATTTTATACATAAAATGTGGTTGTTATGGACTAATTTTTGCTCCTCTTATTTTTCAGATACTTCTGGGATTTTTCTTGGATTTTCTGGAATTTTTCCAGAATTTTTCGGAGCGTGGAGCTATTTTTCAGGAATTATTTGGAGCTAAAAGGGTTTCTGGAATTTTTTAAAAAAGAAAAACAAAAATAAATAAATAAACCCAGTTTGTGGGCCGGCCTTCTGGCCGGCCCAAGTCGCGGCCCCCTCTCCTGAGCGGGCCACCGCAGCTTCAGCTGATTTAAAAAAGTTTTAAAAAAAAGAAAAACGAAACCCCCAAGCGGGCCGGCCCAACGGCCGGCCCGCTCAGCTGAACGCACTTGCAATTTGCAGGCGTAAGGCACCCGCGGGTCGGGTGCTGAAGCGCCCGACCCGCAACTCAGTATTTGCGGCATGGGGGGTTTTGAACAACAGTTCTTTTTTGTGGGGATTTTCGGACAGCTGCTGTTCTTGGAGTTTTTCTAGGGCTTGGGTGAGGATGGAGGCCATGGGAGAATGATGGAAGCTTGCTCAAGAGAGAGGGGGGCTTAATCTTAGAGAGATCCTGGGTGAAATCTCTCCTTACCCTTGTGTATTTTGCATTTCTCTCTTTGTATTAAACTGTGATGAATTTGTTTATGAATCTCATTTTGTTTAGTATGATTGAGTAGTATTGTTTGGCTTGGGTTGTGATTCATCTAGATTGGTTGGTAATTATAGTTCTAATTACCTCTTGCTTACTTTCATGCTAATGTTGGTTTATTACTAGAGCACAATTTAATTGGCTAAGACCCAAGTGGGCATTCTTTGAGAAGAGACCATATTTAAATTTGATTAGTGTCATGATGATACATCCATCCCTATTGCTAATTGTGGTATTCTTTAATGCTAAATTTTCTGATTGAGTGTCCTTAGCCGGATGATCAATTGAGTTATATGCGGTAATTTGAGCTTGATTAACACCAATCTTAGTGAACCCACAACCCATGCTCCTTACCTAGCTATCCTACCTCTCATTTGGCTCTCTAACCCTACCAATTTAGGTTAAGATTGTAATTTCACCACACTTTTTCCCACTCATCCACCGTTAGCGAGGTGGTTGTTTCACGCTATTTCCTTTCTTTATCGATCGATTGTGTGAATATAAAACGACTTGTCCCTGTGATCCGACCCGATACTCACTGGTTATTTTTATTGCATTGACACTCCTACGCTTAGGAGTGGAAGGCGTGCTTCCTTGCGTGTTTTTCGGTTCAATCAGATATGAACATCACCCTAGGGTAGAGAACCTAATTTAAAAAAGAACTATTATCTAATTTATGCCGAGACAAACCTAACTTAGTAGCATGTTTAATCAACTAGAGAACCAGTCGTGCCATAACGTAGTGCTCATCAAGGCGAACCCACGCCATTCGATATCACCGGAAATAGACAAGTTTGTGAATCATTACAGTTTAATGTATTTAATCGCATTGTTTTTAAATTGCTTTAAATGTCATGGAAATGCTGATGATTAATTTGGTTCACATCATACTTATATACACATTGTTAGAATTTAATCTCTTAATATGTTAAAATCGCCTATTATTTTGATGGAATACCTTGATGGAAAATCTTAATGGAATAACTTGATGGACATTGATGGAATACCTTGAAAATCTTGAATACGTGAACTCGTGCATTTGATTAGGCTGGCTCGTGTTCCAGCACATCATTTGGGTGGGGTTAAGGTTGAGCGGCCACTAAGCATGTGTGAAGGGTCCCCTTCAAGAGCACCATCTATGCGGTGGGTGGCGTCAATCACGATTATGCATGGTAGAAAACATATGCATAGAAATTGAACAGATTGTTGTTAATTTACTTGCACTTTAAAATTGCCACGTTCACGGCTGCTTTGCTTTAATATCTTTAAAACTGTCATGCTCATAATTGCTTTGTTTTAATTCTTTAGAAATGCCATATTCATAAATGTGCTGCTAATTAGATGTATAACTGTGACATTAGAACCGCTAACATCCTTTAATCTATTTTAATATTTCGTACACCTTGCCTGGGGTTTTCTCACCTTTCACTTGCCAGACTCTTGTTGACATACATTCATGTTTTTGGAATGTATATCAGATCACGAGGCAGAGTACCAGGAGCAGGAGTTTGTTGAGACGACTGACCCAGTGAGCCAGGAGTTTGTTGACCATGGGTCGCTCCCTGCAGAGGACTAGAGACTCGCTCTGTTACCGTTTAGTTTTGCTTTAGTACTTTGTAGTAAGGTATGTTCCGTGTTGTAGTTCCTTCTGCCATGTTTGGGCCTTGTTGCTTTTATTTCGTGTACAGACTTCTGGATTGTAGCTTTGTAGACATTAATATTCTGGTGTTTTGAATGCATACAAGAACCCTGCGATGTTATTGTCACAGACGCTTAGTGAACTCAAGCTTTGCTGCTCCAGTTCATGTATACCTTCATAATGTTCTAGCTTCCATTCGCTTTGGGAAGTGGGGCGTTACATGTTTTTGTGGTGGCCCATGCAGGTCTATACATCTGGAAAAATTTAGAACAATAAGAATGGTATCATTAGCCAAACATTTAGAGTAATCACGTGCACAAGATTAATTCTAGGTTTTCTTGTCTCAGAATGGCAGGAAGACGTAATACTCGACCTGGAACCGGTACCGTCAGAGGCAGAGATGATGACATCCGCCAAATGCTTAGAGTCATGAGAGAGATGCTAGAGGTTCAACACTTTCTAATTCAGCAGGGACAGCAGGCTGCACCAGTTGCACCACCTCACCCTCACTTTGAGCCTGGAGCAAAGCAGTTCCGAGAGATGCGTCCGATGAGCTTCTTCGGAAGAGAGTGTCCACTAGCAGCCGAGGAGTGGCTTTGTAGCACTGAGGATGATTTGGGTCTTGCCTGAGTCAATCCGATTGAGTGGGTGGAGCTAGCCAAGAAGCAGTTGACGGACAATACCCGCAACTGGTGGGATGCTGAGGAGACCAGGCTGATCAAGCCAATTCCATGGGCTACTTTCCGACTGAGGTTTGATGCTCAGTATTTTCCCAAGGCTGCGAAGAGAGAGATGCAGCAGCGATTCATCAACTTGGTCCAGGATACCATGACTATTGATGAGTATGTGGCCAAGTTTGCCATGCCGAATCGCTTCACCCCTACTCTGGTGGCTGACCCAGAGGACTGTGCCCACCGTTTCCAGCAGGGCTTGGATTTGGACATTCAAGCTTCGATGTACTCGAGCACTTTTACTACACATGAGAAAGTTCTGGTGGCAGTGATGAAGCATGAGCTGATCGTGAATCAGAAGAAGGCGCCTCAGGCAGGCAAGCGCCCGATGGAGTTGCAGAGGAGTGCACATAGGCCCAGTGTTCGTCCCGTTCAGTCTACTCAGTTCAAGAGGCCAGCTGCACCCGTCTCCAACCGAGCTCAGCTGACTTGCCATTTCTGTGGCAAGCTTGGACATGTGCAGAAAGCATGTAAGAGAATGCTAAAGCAGTGCTCGGTCTGTGGATCGCCTGCGCATACTGCAAGGGACTACCCCCGTGGCACTCGACATATACCTACTGGAGCAACTGGACCTACTAGCGAGTAGTACCTACACCTGTACAGCGTGGACCGCCTTTGGTTCCATAGAATTGAGCCTTTCAACATGCTAACCAGCCAAAGCGCCGGGCGTCCACTATGATAGCTGTAGAGGCTGAAGCTGAGGATGATGTGATCGCAGGTAACATCTAGACTTAGTGTTCACAGGTAACATCTAGACTTAGTCTTCACTTTGATTATACATTCATGCTTGCTTAGTTAGATCACCATGCTTAACTTAGTTATGTTAAACCTTATGTGTCATTCTAGTATCGTCACGCCCAGCCCTGACCCTGTTTGATTCTGGGGCTTCTATGTGCATCCTATCCCGGAAGTCCGTAGTTGAACATTCGATGCCCACTTTCACTCTTTGCAAGTGTTGGAATATGACTACTGGGAATGGTGTAATGAAGGTTGCATTGGGATGCAGATCGTGTCTGTTGGAGATTAGTGGACATGAGTTATATGATGATTTCATTGTCCACGATCTACCCAACTTCGATACAGTTCTCGGCATTGACTGGTTAGTGCCACGATTGACTGTCACAGGAAGAAAGTGTTATTTGAAATTCCTAATCACCCAGTGTTCGAGTTTTCCAGTGGAGGTCTTTCGCTTAGGCCTGTCAAATTTCGGGCCCAGCCGAGTGAATTGATTGTTGCATCTTTGGTAGCTAGACCCAAGGAGCCTGCAGCAGTGAGAGATTTTGAAGATGTCTTCCCTGAAGACATTTCTGGATTGCCGCCCGATAGAGCGTTGGAGTTCGGCATTGACCTTATGCCAGGAGCTCAACCGATTTCGAAGGCGCCTTACTGTATGGCTCCTGCAGAGCTGGAAGAGCCGAGGAAGCAGTTGGATGAGCTATTGTAGAAGGGTTTCATTTATCCCAGTGTATCTTCCTGGGATGCACATGTCTTGTTGGTGAAGAAGAAAGACGAATCGAGGAGAATGTACATTGACTATCGGGAGCTGAACAAGATCACAGTGAATAACAAGTATCCGTTGCACATATCGACGATATCTTCGATCAACTTGGTGGATCGAAAGTATTTTCGAAGTTGGATCTCCGGATCAGATACCATCAGGTGAAAGTCAAGAGTGAAGATGTTCCCAAGACAGCTTTTCGGACCAAGTAGAGTTTATTGCCATGCCATTCGGTGTGACCAACGCCCCTGCTGTGTTCATGACTCTCATGAATCTTATCTTCTATGATTTTCTAGATAAGTTCGTTGTGATTTTCATAGATGATATCTTGGTATACTCGAAGAGCGAGGAGGAGCATACCGAGCATTTAAGGATGGTCTTGGAGACGCTGCGTCGTCATAGTCTATAAGCCAAGTTCAGCAAATATGAATTTTGGCTGGACAAAGTTGCATTCCTTAGATATGTAGTATCAAGAGCTGGCATATCAGTGGATCCAGAGAAGGTCAAAGCAGTCAATGAATGGCCTATACCTCGATCAGCATCAGACATTAGAAGCTTGCTTGGATTGGCAGGATATTATCGCAGATTCATCAAGGACTTCTCGAGGATAGCCGACCTTATGACGAGATTGACGAGGAAGGATGTCAAGTTTAGTTGGTCAGACTCTTGTGAACAGGCCTTTAGCACCTTGAAGGAGAGACTGACTTCTGCACCGGTATTGGCCATTCCAGATAGAAGTGGAGGCTTTGAGATATTTTGAGACGCATCGGGTAAGGGACTTGGATGTGTTATGCATCAGCACAATTATGTGGTCGCATATGCTTCACGACAGTTGAAGGTTCACGAGAAGAACTATCCGACCCATGATTTGGAGTTAGCCGCTGTCGTCTTTGCATTGAAGATATGGCGACATTTCTTACTGGGTGAGAAAGTGAAAATTTTCACTGATCACAAAAGTTTGAAATACATATTCACTCAGAAGAAGCTAAATATAAGACATCGTGGATGGTTGGACTTGATGGATGACTACGACATCGATCTTTAGTATCATTTGGGAAAGGCGAATGTCGTACCCGACGCTTTGAGTCGACTACCCGAGGTGATGATTCTTACAGCTCAATAGAGGTTGCAGCAAGATCTGCGGGAGATGGATGTTGAAGCTGTCCTACCGGGAGTCACTTCATAGTTGATGAACATGCAGATTCATTCGACGATTGTAGATCGGATCAAGGCTGCTCAACCTGGAGATGTTAAGTTGCAGAAGACCAGAGAGCATGTTGAAGCAGGACTCCGGACTGATTTTTTTATTCACATAGATGGATCCCTGAGATATGGCAGTAGGATTTGCATACCTACAGGGGATATTAGAGAGGAATTGATGAATGAGGCACACAGTTCACCTTATTTCATTCATTCTGGTGGTACGAAGATGTACACGGATTTGTCAGAATTTTTGGTGGCATAGGGTGAAGAGAAGCATGGCACAGAGTATTGCCAAGTGCCTTATGTGTCAACAAGTGAAGGCTGAGCATCGTTACACTGCTGGACTACTGCAACCTCTGTCGATTCTGGAGTGGAAGTGGCAGCACATCACGATGGACTTCGTGACTGGCTTACCTCGGAGCACCAAGCAGAACAACGCAATCTGGGTCATCGTTGATCGATTGACCAAGTCTGTTCACTTCATACCATTCCAAGTAGGACAATCCACGGAGATACTAGCAAGGTAGTATATGGAGGCAATGATATGACTCATATATTTGTAGTTTCTTTCTAGTATTAGTTGTGATGTGAAACATGTCGTGTAGGAGATTGTACGGCTACATGGAGTCACTGTGAGCGGTGAGCATTGTATCAGATAGAGAGACGAGGTTCACGTCTCAGTTCTGTAAGAGTCTGCAGACCAATCTGGGTACCAGTCTGAAATTCAGCACTGCATATCACCCGCAGACGATAGACAGTCAGAGCGTACCATTCAGATCTTGGATGATATGCTGAGAGCCTGCATGCTGGATTTCAAAGGCTCATGGGAGGATCATCTTCATCTGGTGGAGTTCTCCTACAACAACAGCTATCAGGCGAGCATTGGCATGGTGCCATTTGTTGCTCTCTACGGGAGGAAATGTCGATCTCCACTGAGTTGGGATGACATTGGTGACAGAGAGCTTTTGGGACCAGACATGATAGTTGAAGCAGTTGATGTTGTACGGGATATCAGGGACAAGCTTCAGGTCGCCCAGGCCGTTACAAGCATTGGGCGGATGCTAAACGACGACCTCTGGAATTTCAGCCGGGTGATCATGTATTTCTGAAGATATCCATTAATCGAGGAGTGATCCGCTTTGGGAAGCGAGGCAAGCTTAGTCCAAGATTTATTGGACCATTCGATGTGCTAGAGCGAGTTGAAGAGGTAGCTTATCGCTTAGCACTGCCACCATCCTTAGAGGGGTTCATGACGTCTTCCATGTGTCTCAACTCCGACGTTATATCAGCAACACTTCTCACGTTGTGGACTACTCAGAGATTACAGTTCGGTCGCACTTGACGTATGAGCAGCAGCCAGTACAGATCCTTGACATACGTCAGAAGACGCTCAGGAACAAGGTTGTCGACCTCGTAAGAGTGATGTGGCGTCATAGCTCACCAAGAGAATCCACCTGGGAGAGGGAAGAAGAGATGAGAGAGAGCTACCCACATTTGTTTCCTGATCAGTAGTTGTTAGAAATCCCGAGGACGGAATTTTCTATACGGTGGATATGAGGTAACGGCCTGTCACGCCCCGTTCCCCAGAATACCTGACATTTAATTTTTTCTTTTTTTCCAAGTACCCTGAAGAGTGAGGGTGATGAGAAAGGAAAAGGGAGAGAAAAGAGAAACTGAATATGCAGGCCACTGCGCACATGCTGGGATAGTACAAGTGAAGCTCCACTATAATATCAAACAACCACATAAACAACAACATTTTATATATAACATGGTTCATTCACATACATAGTCCAGATGTATCAATACATATATACAGTCAATCTCCACCTTAAAAGACAACCATGTCACAATACAAGCTACAACACACACTCAATGCTAAACCCTGGACCCGACTCCAAGTCACCACCAACCATGCTACCCCTGCTACCTGAAAAATAGGGAGAAGCACGTCAATGCGTGCCCCAGTAGGAACCAACTTGGATTTGGAACACCGTCCTAAGGTTATTAAACCACACGGCAAGACAATTGAAATAAGGCATGTAACTAAGTAATATAATGAAAGGTAAATAGGTAAACAAGTGGATCATACATGCGATCCAATGTCGAGTTACTGCAAGAAAAGGGTTAGCACGAACAATAATAATAATAGCACAACTATTCAAGCAAGCATTATCTAATAAGATAAGTACAAGTGCCTGAGACATGACACAGAGTCACAAGGAAGCAAGCAAAGGAGAGGGGAAGTGCTGCCAGCAGAAGGAGTAACACGCAAATTCTTATTTTATCATTTTATAATTGAATTAATTGGAACTTGGATAAACTGTATGATACTAGGACCTGGACCTCACCCCAAATTTGGGGTGAATATAGCACACGGCGCAAGGACACGGGCATTGTACGACACCAGGCCTCTCAGCTCCCCCGTCCCTGGCTGAAGTGAGGATCTCCACATAATAACACAACCTCCGTATGTCCCCTCCACTTTCGGTAAAGGCGAGTGGGTATAAATATCCCCTCCACTTCCAGTAAAGACAAGTGTGTATAAATATCACATATCACATAATCATTTCCTCCAACTTCTCAGTCCAGGCCTCATATCCACAATGTACTCAAATCCCACCTAAACCCGGGTTTTGCTAACTCACCCTCATTAGAGAGGACTGAGACATTCAAGAGTTTCATTTTATCATTTTAGTAATGAAGGATTCATGTTGCATGGCATCACATTCCATATTCATACCAACATGGGTCATGCACCGAAGTGTCATGCCCTCCATCATAGTCACATCACAAATCAACATGGGTCATGCAACCAAGTGTCATGTCCTTCATCATAGCCATTTCAATTTATTATCCATAACACATGAAACCACGCTTTCCATGACTCCGTCATCACTAATTTATAACATGCTTAATAATACATGTATATACAAACTCATTTTGCAGGTTTCTCCACTTTTGTCTCATTGAGGCATTTACACAAACACTTGGCAGTCGACATATACGTTGTCACGCCCCATTCCCCAGGATACCCGCCATTAATTAATTTTTTTCCAAGTATCCTGAAGAGTGAGGGTGATGAGAGAGAAAAAGAGAAATGAGAAACTGAACAAGCAGGCCACTGCGCACATGCTGGGATAGTACAAGTGAAGCTTCACAGTAATATCAAAACAACACCACAAATAACTTAGATCAATAACAACATATCATATATAACAGCTTCCATTAATTTACATAGCCAAATTACACCACTACATATACATCATCACTTCCCACCTCCAAGACAACCACACCAAACCACAACTACAGCTCACACCAAGTGTTACCCCTGAACCCAACACCAAGTCACCTCCAACCATGCAGTCCCTGCTACTTGAAAAATTGGGAGGAGCACGTCAACACGTGCCCCAGTAGGAATCAACTTGGATTTGGAACACCCTTCTAAGGTTATCAAACCACAAGGCATAGCAAGAGAATAAGACATATAAACTAAATATATATCGGAAGATGAATAGCCAAGTAAGAGGATCATACCTACGGTCCAATGTCGAGTTACTGCAAGAAAATGGTTAGCACGAATAATAATAATAATAATAATAATGCAAGTGTTTAAGCAACAATTATCTAATAAGATAAGTGCAAGTGCCTGATGCATGGTATAGAGTCACAAGAACAGGCAAAGGGGAGGGAAAGTGCTGCCAGTAGAAAGAGTAACACCCAAATTCTTATTTTTTTATTTTATAATTGAATTAATTGGAACTTGGGTAAACTGTGTGATACCAGGACCTGGACTTCACCCCATATTTGGGGTGAATATAGCACACGACACAGTGGACACGGGCACTGTACGCCAAGCCTCTCAGCTCCCCCGTCCCTGGCAGGAGTGAGGCTCACATCACAACCTCCGTATGCCCTCTTCACCTCCACTCCCGGTAAAGACGAGTGGGTATAAAAATCCCCTCCACTCCCGGTAAAGGCGAGTGGGTATAAACTCCACACATCACATAATCATCTCCCAACTTCACAGTCCAGGCCTCATATCCACAATTTACTCAAATCCCACCTAAAACCCGGGTTTTGCTAACTTACCCCCTTTTGGAGGGGATTGAGACATTTTCATTCATCAATTAATCATTTTAAGCTTCATTATAGGAATCATGGTGGCATGGTACACGTTCAATAACTTCCTTTCATCAACACGGGTCATGCACCTAAGTGCTATGCCCTCAGTCATCGCATCATCACATGGCAATCTGGGTCATGCATGTTGGATATGGAAGACGTTAGTACACCCTTGTAGGGGATGTACGAGGGAATACGGACCTCGAACATCGCGTACACGAAGTCGTGCGCAAAGGGAATATGTTCCCTTGCGGAGAGGATCTCTAGATTGATGGGAAAGTCGCATTATATGTGCATAAATGCATGCGACATATGGCTAATAAAGGGGTAATATCTTAAGCTTATGTTGTACCATGCATATGGTACAACTTAAGCTTATAATATGCCATGTACGATGGTACACCTTAGTTAAATTGTTCCAAAGGAACAATTGCTCCTAAAATAACTACCTTGGGGGCTATAAATAAGACCCAAGGGTTAGCCATTTCCTTACACTTTTGCATGGCATTCTTGCATGCATTTTCATTCTAGCGAAGCTCTGCCGAAATACTTCCTCTCCTTTTATCCAAGTTCTTAATCTAAAAGTAGAGATTTAGATTGTGGATTTAGTAGCCTTACTCCGTTCGTGAGAAGACTCGATCCGTCGTGGCGAATCCGAAGGCGAAGTTCGTAGACTACCGTGCCGCATACGCAAGCGTAAGTCTAAACTTCATTTTATCGATCCTAACTCTGTTTTGGCAGGATCCTACATTGGTATCATAGCCATACGGGTTCGCCCCGGTCAAACCGTCGTCCCGTCGAAACTATGAACGAGTTGTTGTCTTTTTCACGAATGGGTATCCTACCATTACGGATATGGTAGGAACGCTTCGTGACGGAGAGAACGCAGCGGTTGTTCTTTTCACGTTAGGGTCTCCTATCATTACGGATATGGTAGGAACTCTCCGTGACGGGAAGAACCGACCGTTCGAGTAGTATGTTATTTTTCATTTTTGGCACACGGCCATTAGGAAATAACTAATTTCTCGACGAACGGGTGCTTCATCGACGAACGAGTGCTTCATCGAGGAATATGATGGTAGTTATCTCCATCGGAGAAGATGAATTTTAGTGCATGTGCGCCATGGCCAAATGGGCTATGAAGGCCATGCACCCCCCTCCCCATGCGGAGGGGGTTGGCTACGGCCAATAACCACCGGCGACCACCCCATCAAGGGGGAGGAGTGCATGCGGCCACCCCATGAAAGGGGGGAGACCGACCATGGCTAAAGGGCCATGACCGGTCAAGGCCAATAGGCCATGGCCGGCCCTGGCCGACCACAGCCAGGGCCAGAAGGCCCTGGCCGCGGCCAAGCCAGGGCCTGGCCGCCCTGGCCGGGGCCAGGGCAGGGGCCCTGGCCCCCGGCCAGGGCCAGGCCGCCCTGGCCGAGGCCAGGGCAGGGGCCCTGGCCCCGGCCAGGGGCCAGGCCGCCCTGGCAGGGGCCAGGGCAGCGCCCTGGCCTCATGCCATGGCCTGGTCGCCGGCCAGGGCCTGGCCGGCCCCGGCCCTGGCAGAGGCCAGGGCCTGGCCGCTGCCAGTGCCACGGTCGGCCCTGGCAGCGGTTGTTCTTTGGCCAAGGGCCGGTCTGATCGGCACTGGCCGAGAGTGATGAAGACAAATTTTTGGTCGACCAATTTGGGTGTTTTGGTCGACCAATCCGGCGAAAGGTCTAGGTCGATCACGAATTTGCCGACTTGCCCATACGGGGTGTCAAAAGGCCTTGGTCAAACACGAATGTGCCAATTAGCCCATACGGGGCTAACATTTTATGAAGTTTTTTTTAACTTGGGCTCTACTCCTTGAAGACTAGCCATAGTGCTCTACTTCATGCGAGATTAGCCAAGTCATTGTGCTCTACTCTACAGAGATTAGCCAATGTACTTATGAAATTGTGCTCTACTCCTTGAAGATTAGCCGTAATGCTCTACTTCATGCGAGATTAGCCATGTCATTGTGCTCTACTCTACGGAGATTAGCCAATGAACTTATAGACGTTGTGCTCTACTCTACGGAGATTAGCCAATGTATTTTCAAATTTTTTTGAAAAAGGCGTTTTTCAATAGGTTATGTCCCGTCCTTAATCGGGATAGCGCAATTTAGAATTCCAAGTCCTACCACGATCCGGCCATGGTTATCTAACCCATGGGTATGTAGAACAGGTCTCGTGGCTTGGCAATTGTTGTGCTAAAATTCTTTGCGCAAACTCTCACCTATTCCATTTTGAAAGATATGTTTTTCAAAAGTATGTTTCCGCTGCCGGTACCATACGGGTATCATTTCTGATTTCTTTTTACTTGAGATAAGTAAGAGGGATACTTTGAAAGTTACTTCTAGATGGTAGTTGGGAACGTAGTGAACTTCTCGATTCTAGAGTAACATTTCAATGCATCCAAGGAACTAATCAAGTGTTTAAAGAATCGAAACTTTATGCATAGAATTTTGATCGTGTTTATCATCTTCTTTGCAGTTTTTTGAATCGAATATGTCTACCGCTTCTAAGAACATTGTCGCAGAGCTTAACAAAGGTGAAAAGCTCAACGGCGACAATTATAAACTTTGGTCAATAAAAATCCAATATGTTTTGGAGGAGCAAGATGTGCTTGAAACACTCCAAAACATAATGGAAGAACCTGAGTTGGGCAATACGGCCCAACAAAAGAGGGACCGGGAAGCTTATGAGACTTGGACTCGAAAGAACAAAATAGCACGTATTACGTTACTGTCCGCAATGGACAATGACATAATGCGTCTATTTCGGGAATTTGACCTAGCCAAATACATATGGTCTGAGCTAGAAATAAAGTTTGGTGGAACTTCGGTTACCAAACTCCGCTCCTTAAATATTCAATTTGATTCGTACAAGATGCGGCGAGATCATTCTATGAAAAAGCATCTCCGCCACATGGCGAATCTCATAGCTGAATTGAAGGATGCGGGTCTTACGCTGTCTGACGAACATCAGATCCAAGCAGTCATTCGTTCACTCCCAGATAGCTGGGATAACATGAAAATGCACCTCACTCATAATGAGTGCATTAAAACTTTAAGCGATGTATCTAAACACCTCGAACTCGAGGAAGAGCGGATTCAAGCCGCAAAACCTAGTGCAGAAGTGCACATGGCCGCTAGTTCCTCACATGGAGGAAATAAGCGGAATAATAAACGCTTAAGGTTTGTGAACGAACGAAAGCAAGAACCGGAAACCTCAAAGAAGACAAAGTGGCAAAAGAATGTGCACTCAAAGAAGAAAAACTTGAAGAAGATCAAGTGCTTTAAGTGCAACAAGTACGGTCACTTCGCCCGTACGTGTACGGATGGAAGTGATAAGGTAACTTGTAGGGCTAGTTACATATGTGTTTCTAGTTCCATGTTTCTTGCTGAATCTAACTATTTTTGTTGATTGATTCAGGGGCCACAGACCACGTAGCGAAGGACAGAAGGTTCTTCGTAGAGTATCAAAGGATAACTCAAGGAACAAAGTGGATATACGTCGGCAACAACACTCGTATTGAAGTCAAGGGCGTCAGAACATGCAAGCTTGTTCTCGACAACGGCCGGACTCTATTATTGCACGACTTCCTCTTTGCTCCAGATATTCGAAGGAATATCGTATCCGTGGTCATGTTAAAGTCTTTAAGTTATGAATGGAGGTTCTATAAACAAAATGTTGACCTTGTTTGTAATAGTTCTTTAGTTGGGTCGGGTAATGTTTGTAATGGATTGATTGTATTAAACACTATGTGTGATGATTCTTCTTCTATTAATGAAAGTTTCCATTTGACAAATGCTTCTAACTCTGAATCTGAGATCATTTGTTGGCATGCAAGACTTGGTCACATTGGACCAACTAGAATGGATAGACTTGCCAAAAGTGGCTTGCTCTCTAATGTTTCAAAAGTTGAAATGTCAACTTGCGAACATTGTCTTGTAGGGAAAACTTGTCGCAAGCCATTTGGAACTGGCACAAGGGCCGAAGTTCCATTACAGCTTATCCATTCGGACATTTGCGGTCCAATGAATGTTAAGACAAGACACGGGAAGTCCTATTTCATTGATGACTTCACCCGTTTCGGTCACATTTATTTGATTTCCCACAAACATGAAGCTTTAACTTGCTTCAAAAACTATATGAGTTTAGTGGAAAATTAACTAAATCGCAAGATAAAGGTCTTGCGAACCGATCGGGGTGGAGAATATCAATCAACGAGTTTTAAGGAACTCTGTGATGAAAAAGGCATAGTTCATCAAATAACTATGCCTTATACTCCGCAACAAAACGGTGTTGCGGAAAGAAGAAATAGGACATTGATGGAAATGATCCGATCAATGATGTCTAAGGCAAATTTGCCTATCACCTTTGGGGGTGATGCATTATTGACGGCAGCATTCATCTTAAACCGTGTACCCTCGAAGTCGGTAAGTTCTACTCCTTATGAGTTGTGGAACAATAGAACTCCAGACTTAAGCATTCTAAAACCTTGGGGTTGTGCCTCTTATGTACATTTATCCTCTCACAAATATGGCAAACTTGGGCCACGTGGGAGGAAGTGTATCTTCATCCGATACGCTGAAAACTCCAAAGGATATGTTTTCGTCGGTCAAGAGGACAATGGGGGTCTTATAGAATTTGAATCGAGGGATGTTGTCTTCTTGGAAAACGAGTTTCCAAGACAGGGTGAGATAAGTCAAGACTTATCCTTGTTTGAGACTTGGAATCAAGAAGGATCAGAACGTTCGAGTGGGAGAATTCTTGGTGAAAAAGAAAATACGTTTCAAACTTCACCTATGAATGATACGAACGATACCAATCCTATTCCGAGTGGGAGTGATGTTATTCCAAGTGGGAGTGATATCATTCCAAGTGGGAGTGATCAAACTCAAGCAAGACGTAGTAATCGAACGAGGCTAACACCTCTGAGATTTGAGGATGAATTTCCTCAAACATTCATGACATTACTACAAGATGATGACGAACCTGCAAATTTCAAACATGCCGTCACATGCCCTGCTAAAGATAAATGGATAGCGGCGATGGAAGAAGAACTTCAATCCATGAAAACAAACCAAGTCTGGGACTTGGTTGATTTACCTAAGGGACGTAGAGCCATTGGGAACAAATGTGTTCTCAAAATCAAGCATAAGGCTCATGGCTCCATCGAGAAATATAAAGCTCGCCTTGTTGCGAAAGGTTTCACGCAACAGGAAGGAATAAACTACGAAGAGATTTTTCTCTCCTGTCGTGCGTTTTACCTCCAAAGGCGAGGGTCTATGTTTGGAAATGTGTCCCAAAGATCCAAAAGAAAGCTATGGAAAAGGTTCCATACTCCAGTGCTGTCAGGAGTCTGATGTACGCCATGATGTGTACCAGACCGGATATTTGCTATGCTGTTGGTATGGTAAGCCGTTACCAATCCAACCCAGGACAGGCACACTGGAAAGCGGTGAAGAGGATATTAAGGTACCTCAAAGGGACTGCGGAATATGCATTATGCTATTTGTAGCATTCGGCATGGCTGTCCAAGAAGCTGTTTGGCTTAGGAAATTCTTAGACAGGCTGACGGATGCCACTGACTCAAGCACTGTTCCTATATACAGTGATAGTCAAGCTTCGATTGCCTATGTCAAAGATCCTAAAATTTCATTATAAGACCAAACACATTGATATTCGATTCAAGTTTGCGAAGAACTATGACAAACGGAAGGAAGTAGACATAGGATACATATCCACGCATAAGATGATAGCGGATCCCCTTACTAAGGCGATCCCCAGAGATGTGTTTTTTCAAACACTTATCATCTATGGGAATGCGTAGGTGCTGAGCTGTATCATATAATATTTCCCAGGTCTATAGAAGATCAAAGTTTAATTTGCATACAAGTTTCTTACAAATGATTTTATGTACATTTGTGTTTAAGTCTCAGCTATTTTATTGTGTGTATGTCGGACAGATTAAGGTTGGCTCTCTCACATGAGCAACCGCCTTATCTTATCAGATGGATAAGATAGAGATGAGACTAGTTTAAAGTCAAAATCATTAAATGATTTAGAGTCGTGACTTAAACAAGATAGTCGAATGAAAGATCTACATCATATGGATGCTTACAAAAGATCTGAGATCTATATCACAAGGATATTTGAAAGAGATCTCATAGGATTTTTTAAATCCTATCTGTCTTATGCAGGATGAGAGTCCGGGAATATTTCATGAGTAGTAAGGGGACTCAAAAGATAGGCACTGTGGTGTCTGATCTTTCATCCGTACAACATCATTAAGACATACTCTCCCTGGGAAAGGAGTGATGTTGTAATACGTGTTCATACCACGTATGCATTTCGACCACTGAGTTAGTAGCAATAGTGTTTGCTATTCTGTGAGACTCAAAGGCCATATGGGCATTAACTCTTACCATCAAGGACTCCAATTGGTTCCTTTAGATTTGACGAGATGATCGCTATCTTAGCGTGTTACTTATGGGCTATGATAATTCGGCTCGGCGGGGCACGTTAGAAAAGCGAGTCTAGTCAAGATCAGAAGGTTCGCAAGAAGAGGAAGATTGATTTCATATTCACATTTGGACTTTAATGATTCAAAGCTGGCCAGCCAATTGTGATCCAGATGGGATTCAATTGTTGAATATAAAGTATAAGAAATGTGAAGAAATAATCTAGGGTAAAGCATGCGTTGAACTACTCAACTTTGCACCTTCGAGGTCGTTGTGTATCTCTAACAAGTGCACAACAACAGACTCTACGCGCATGACGGTCGCACGGTCTATTTCTCGGTATGATAGATGAAAGAACTAAGAGAAAGAGGTTCTCTTACAATCCCCTCAAGTGTGAGTGGGAGATGTTGGATATGGAAGACGTTAGTACACCCTTGTAGGGGATGTACGAGGGAATACGGACCTCGAACGTCGCGTACACGAAGTCGTGCACAAAGGGAATATGTTCCCTTACGGAGAGGATCTCTAGATTGATGGGAAAGTCGCATTATATGTGCATAAATGCATGCGACATATGGCTAATAAAGGGGTAATATCTTAAGCTTATGTTGTACCATGCATATGGTACAACTTAAGCTTATAATATGCCATGTACGATGGTACACCTTAGTTAAATTGTTTCAAAGGAACAATTGCTCCTAAAATAAATACCTTGGGGGCTATAAATAAGACCCAAGGGTTAGCCATTTCCTTACACTTTTGCATGGCATTCTTGCATGCATTTTCATTCTAGCGAAGCTCTGCCGAAATACTTCCTCTCCTTTTATCCAAGTTCTTAATCTAAAAGTAGAGATTTAGATTGTGGATTTAGTAGCCTTACTCCGTTCGTGAGAAGACTCGATCCGTCGTGGCGAATCCGAAGGCGAAGTTCGTAGACTACCGTGCCGCATACGCAAGCGTAAGTATAAACTTCATTTTATCGATCCTAACTCTGTTTTGGCAGGATCCTACAATGCACTCACGTGACATGCCCTTCATCACATCACATACACATTCATGTATAATAGGGCATCCATGCCATCCATGTCCCCAACATCATCAATTTATAACAGGGTTCTTGATACAAGAGCATATAGGCCCAATTTCTATGTTTCTTTAACTTCACATTCATTGGGGCATTTCAACAAACACGTGGCAGGCGCTATATAAACGAACATTGTCACATTATCAAATGTAATAATAATAGTGTAACTAAACATTCCGTCATTAGCACAACATCCATTCATAATGGGATGTGGAAATTAACATCACCACAGGATTCAGTATTCAACCAACACTCCAACTTGCTGGAATTGCAAGAACAGACATAAAGATCAACACATTTCATTCATTTCTCTTGGGAATTTGACACAACTTTATAAATGAAAGTTGAAGATGTGGTAGTTATGGATTTACAGATAAAATTTCATGCAAAAATATGACATATATGATTTATGGTGAATTAATTGGTGAAGTGTGTCAATTCTGCTTTTCAGACAGATTTCAGGGTCTGTGTTGGAAGCCAATTTTGGGCATGTTGGAGCCAGAAATTCGATATATAAGCACTCTGGTGAATTTTTAGAAAAACTTGTTAACTTTTCAACAAGACCAAGATCATAAAATTACATGATGTGTGCAGGTGTCTAGGCCAATTTTACTAAACTGTGTCAACACTAAAAATCAAAAGACATGTTGTAAAGATGGATTTATTGCTCCTAATTTCTGAATTGAAACTATGTCAAAATTTATATGATTTTGGGGTAGAACTTCAAGATCTACAAGCTCATAATTTTTTTGAATCCTAATTCGAGCTACAGTAACCACAAACAAGGCAAAATCAGACATCAAGATTTCTGAATTTCAAAAGGAGATGACTTTGCTAAGAATATTAAAGGGAAATTGTGAAATTGAGCCATAGCATGCAAAAATTGACTATCCTAATCACATATTAGATAAAAAATGCTATAAAAACATATTAGCAAAAATTAATTTGATGGAATTCCAAACCAAGAGAGTTCCTACATCAAAAGCTCGGTTTTCCTCTTCTCATTCTCTTTCTTTCTTCTCCATCCTCTTCCCACTTGCGAGCTACTTGAGATTCTTAATTTTTGTGAGGGAATATTAGGGTTTTCATTTGGGGAATAAGGGAAAAGGGGAGAGGGGTGGCCGGCCCTATTGGAATGGAGAGGGAAAGAGAAAATGAGAAGTGAAGTGAAGATTCAAGAAAAGAAAAGAAAAGAATTCCCTTAAGAATTCTACACAATTCTTACTTGCTCCATAAGCCATGAATCACCTAAAATGACTAAAATACCCTTCCAAAAATACCCTCAACTTTTAGGTATTTACAAGTTTGCCATTACTTTACACACACAACTTTAGGATGTACGCACAGCAGCTTTAGTCCAAATGACCGTTTTGCACCACGCCTTTCTAAAAATTTACGGAGGTTGCCATTGACCCCTAACCCCTTTCACACTTGCATGGCATCCCTACACACACCCATGCATGCCTATACATGCACACATGCACCACACACACACGTCCAACACATTCCTGTTGTTTTGCATCCACGACGTCTTTTGCACTTCTCCCGCTTTCACATTTCGCATTCTCTTCCCTTAGCCACATATTACGGCCTAATTCCCCTTGCACTTCGTCACGTACATCTATATCTACGTTTATTTCATGCCTACGTATGCACCGTAGGTATAAATACCACGCGTGTTCAGTAGAATACATGTATAGTGCAAAATAGGGCATTACATCCTACCCACCTTAAAATAAAGTACGTCCTCGGACTTTCTAAGATGTGAACCTTGCCAAGGTCAGCTTGGTATGATGGTCTTACTACACATGAAGTACAAACAAGAATACGTATCTACGCTGCACTTATATACACTATATGCTTCCCTATCATCCATAGACATCCGCACCACATACATGTCACAGATACATCTTATTACGCATCTAGTAGCACATCCATATCACTATATGCACCATTACATACACATACGTATATGTTCTTCACATAAACATTTAGGCACACATATTCACACATTAACATATACATCACACGCCACAAATAAGTCTCTATACGTATCACCACAAATAAGTCTCTATACGTATTATTACATGTATTTAGATCACTGCTCATATCTATATGCATAGGACATCACACCATTTCCATATCACGATACATAGGGCATTCATACATTGCATGCTTTCAAATACATCACAATACATTCAAGTATAAAAGATTTATATTCTATCTCTTTATATATTTACATATACGTCTACATCCATGCACAGACACCCAGCAATACACATTAATCTACACATCATTGCTTGATAAACATGGTTACTATCACGGTGTCACACCGTATGCTCACCAGATTCATATACATGCACTACTTAGTCATATGAGTTCATTCATATTTATAGTCACATAAATATCTACATACACACGACAATTAGTCACTTTCAACATACATCGACGTGCATGCACTAACACATGCATGATCAAGTCACTTAGGTCAGCAATCATAATTATAGATAAATATACACATAATCTCACATTCATAGTGATGCACCTACTGCCTCACACAGATAGGCACATATACCACACACAATTCACACAAAAGTGCCCAAACATATTACATTCCCCGCCATACGCTATATATAGCTACCTTTGCACATCCTACGCATATTCTGCCGTAATAGCCAAATGATTATAAACATCCATCTACACTCCACACACACACGTATATATATAAATATACAAACAAATACACACATTCCAATACCTGCTTATCAAACAGTTTCATTCACTTACATTCATTACACACACACACACACACACACACACACACACACACACATGTTTCATACTCATCACATTCATATCCCCACTTCATATGCATATACATACACACACGCTCTGTTACAGACTTACACATACATGCATACACACGGAATACGCTTATCTATGATACACCTCGATAGGCAACCATGCCAGAAAAATTCACAGATAAACAAACAAGGATACTTATAAGTATATACCTATTCAACCAATATACGCACAACCACATATGCTTCTACTGCACACTGCACATACATTTCCACATCCCGATACTCCGCTATGACACATATAATAGAAATCCATACAACCATATAAATATTCACATATACACATCAACCAAAACTCCACACGGATACTCTATATAACCCAATTATATGCACATACTCATTATGTACAAGCAGAGGCATACATATCATTTCCATATATATAGCTATCTAAGTCTACACATAGCCAAATACACGTTCGCTTATATACACCATATTATTATTCTAATAATAGGTATGCATACAGACATGCATATATCCCTATTAGGATCCATGCATACATGCACATACATTCCCATGTATGGGCACACACCCATATACACATACCATACCTATCCTGCTATCACACACCTATACAGTCAAGCTACCCAACTGTACCAACATGTAGTCGGTAGCTATCCATACCATTATATACACAATATCCAATATATATTCACACTTTTACTAGCATACTCGTACATACACAAATAGATACATTTCAATATTCATACACATTCGATAGATAGCCACATCCACTATATGTACACATCCATATACCGATACATGTATATCAGAATAGAGATCATTCACATACATATACTTATAACCACTCATAAGACACACACCAATACACATTCAATAATAACAACACACATACACAATCACACCAAGCTTGCTACAGCACACCTACATACATTTAAATATCTCATATACCAATACACAATCCCCTAATGCCACTATATACGGAAGGGTACGTGCACTACATATACATCCAAATTGTCATGTTGGCACCATTCTACGGTAAGCGTATACACACGTATATACATACACCATAACTCCACTTAACCGTGCAAACCCATAGCCATCCACTTATACATGCACTGTAAAATCTCAAGTCTTCACATTCATCACATTCTACAAATGAAACACGTCACACTTATATCCCTATCCCATAATAGGCACGGTGTAGAGCTAAGGCCACAACTTATGTGGACGGGTCTAAAGCATCCCTACCCACCTTAGGATATATCTACTCCAAACACCCTGGAGCAAATACTGCCCGTGTGTCCATTACTTATCTATATTGCCACATGCACCCATATATGGCCATAGCACAACACCTATCTTCACGCAATAATATAACCCACAACCATAAACCAATTTATAACAATACACCGGTTCATGTGAGCACGTAGGCAATACATAGATATACTCACAGTTATTTAAATTTTAACACATTATGAATACATACCCTAGCAATGCAACACTAGCGATATATATACACTAACTTCCCTCACATATATCTACACCCTCGACCCTTACAGGCTCACATATATTCACACATGCACGATTTCCCCCATATGTCCAAAGACAATATAGACATTCCACTACTTTGTCCATACAAGGGTAGATGTGCACATATGAGTGTACTCCCCCACATGAAACACAACTATAATTTAGGAGATAGTGAACCGCATGCATGCACTCACATCACATACGTACACATCCTCACCCATGTCTCTACAAACATGTAACATCCCCGCCAGCTAATATGTATCCACCAGTATACATCCACTAATAAACATATACTTATCACATATACCTCAGAGTCACACAAGTGTAACACATACCTACTCACATACCCGTATCATGTATCTATGTATAAACGCTCACACATATTCATATACCACTATAACCATTCAAGTTACATATAACTTTCATGTCATTCAAATATAAATACATATACTGACTACAAGTAAACCACAACATATAAAATTCTAATATCCAAGCGCAACAAACGCACTTATACACGCGGATTCACACAATTATAAATACACCCGTATATCCATAAATACTCATCTTTAGTATAATAGTTCGCAGGAAGTTCATCCCCGAACTCCCGAAAGCTAGGGGTTTAATGGTGGATCACTTAAAACTCTAAGGTCACTAAAGTCTCCACCCACCCTAGGGGTAATCTATCCCAATCAAATATTGAAGCATTACATGTACTATCCTTACGCACATCGCAGTGCGGTGACCTGCATGGGCCACCAAAACTGTCACGCCCCATTCCCCAGGATACCCGCCATTAATTAAATTTTTTTCCAAGTATCCTGAAGAGTGAGGGTGATGAGAGAGAAAAAAGAGAAAGGAGAAACTGAACAAGCAGGCCACTGTGCACATGCTGGGATAATACAAGTAAAGCTTCACAGTAATATTAAAACAACACCACAAATAACTTAGATCAATAACAACATATCATATATAACAACTTCCATTAATTTACATAGCCCAGGTACACCACTACATATACACCATCACCTTCCACCTCCAAGACAACCACACCAAACCACAACTACAGCTCACACCAAGTGTTACCTCTGAACCCAACTCCAAGTCACCTCCAACCACGCAGTCCCTGCTACCTGAAAAATTGGAGGAGCACGTCAACGCGTGCCCCAGTATGAACCAACTTGGATTTGGAACACCATTCTAAGGTTATCATACCACAAGGCATAGCAAGAGAATAAGACATATAAACTAAATATATAGCGGAAGATGAATAGCCAAGTAAAAGGATCATACCTACGGTCCAATGTCGAGTTACTGCAAGAAAATGGTTAGCACGAATAATAATAATAATAATGCAAGTGTTTAAGGAACAATTATCTAATAAGATAAGTGCAAGTGCCTGAGGCATGGTATATAGTCACAAGAACAGGCAAAGGGGAGGGAAAGTGCTGCCAGTAGAAAGAGCAACACACAAATTCTTATTTTTTTATTTTATAATTGAATTAATTGAAACTTGGATAAACTGTGTGATACCAGGACATGGACTTCACCCCATATTTGGGGTGAATATAGCACACGATGTAGTGGACACGGTCATTGTACACCAGGCCTCTCAGCTCCCCCGTCCCTGGCAAGAGTGAGGCTCATATCACAACCTCTGTATGCCCTCTTCCCCTCCACTCCTGGTAAAGGCGAGTGGGTATAAAAATCCCCTCCACTCCCGGTAAAGGCGAGTGGGTATAAACTCCACACATCACATAATCATCTCCCAACTTTACAGTCCAGGCATCATATCCACAATTTACTCAAATCCCACCTAAAACCCGGGTTTTGCTAACTTACCCCCTTTTGGAGGGGATTGAGACATTTTCATTCATCAATTAATCATTTTAAGCTTCATTATAGGAATCATGGTGGCATGGTACACGTTCAGTAACTTCCTTTCATCAACACGGGTCATGCACCTAAGTGCTATGCCCTCAGTCATCGCATCATCACATAGAAATCTGGGTCATGCACTCACGTGACATGCCCTTCATCACATCACATACACATTCATGTATAATAGTGCATCCATGTCTCCAACATCATCAATTTATAACAGGGTTCTTGATACAAGAGCATATAGGCCCAATTTCTATGTTTCTTTAACTTCACATTCATTGGGGCATTTCAACAAACACGTGGCAGGCGCCATATAAACGAACATTGTCACATTATCAAATGTAATAACAATAGCGTAACTAAACATTCTGTCATTAGCACAACATCCATGCATAATGGGATGGGGAAATTAACATCACCACACGATTCAATATTCAACCAACACTCCAACTTGCTCGAATTGCAAGAATAGCCATAAAGATCAACACATTTCATTCATTTCTCTTGGGAATTTGACACAACTTTATAAATGAAAGTTGAAGATGTAACAGTTATGGATTTATAGATAAAATTTCATGCAAAAATATGAACTTTATGATTTATGGTGAATTAATTGGTGAAGTGTGTCAATTCTGCTTTTTAGACAGATTTCAGGGTCTGTGTTGGAAGCCAATTTTGGGCATGTTAGAGCCAGAAATTTGACATATAAGCACTCTGGTGAATTTTTAGAAAAAACTTGTTAAATTTCCAACAAGACCCAGATCATAAATTTCTATGATGTGTGCAGGTGTCTAGGCCAATTTTACTAAACTGTGTCAACACTAAAAAATCAAACAGACATGTTGTAAAGATGGATTTATTACTCCTAATTTCTGAATTGAAACTATGTCAAAATTTATATGATTTTGGGGCAGAACTTCAAGATCTACAAGCTCATATTTTTTCGAACCCTAATTCGAGCTACAGTAACCACAAACAAGGCAAAATCAGACATCAAGATTTCTGAATTTCAAAAGGAAATGACTTTGCAAAGAATATCAAAGGGAAGTTGTGAAATTGAGCCATAGCATGCAAAAATTGACTATCCTCATCACATATTAGATAAAACATGCTATAAAAACATATTAGCAAAAATTAATTTGATGGAATTCCAAACCAAGAGAGTTCCTACCTCAAAGCTCGGTTTTCCTCCTCCTCCTCTTTCTTTCTTCTCCATCTTCTTCCCACTTGTAAGCTACTTGAGATTCTTGATTTTTGTGAGGGAAAATTAGGGTTTTCATTTGGAGAATAAGGGGAAAGGGGGAGAGGGTGGCCGGCCCTATTGGAATGGAGAGGGAAAGAGAAAATGAGAAGGGAAGAGAAGATTCAAGAAAAGAAAAGAAAAGAATTCCCTTAAGAATTCTACACAATTCTTACTTGCTCCATAAGCCATGAATCACCTAAAATGACTAAAATACCCTTCCAAAATACCCCTCAACTTTTAGGTATTTACAAGTCTGTCATTACTTTACACACTCACAACTTTAGGATGTACGCACAGCAGCTTTAGTCCAAATGACCGTTTTGCCCCTCGCCTTTCTAAAAATTTACGGAGGTTGCCATTGACCCCTAACCCCTTTCACACTTGCATGGTATCCCTACACACACCCATGCATGCCTACACATGCATACATGCACCACACACACACGTCCAACACATTCCTGTTGTTTTGCACCCACGACGTCTTTTGCACTTCTCCCGCATTCACCTTTCGCATACGGCCTAATTCCCCTTGCACTACGTCACATACATCGATATCTACGTTTATTTCATGCCTATGTATGCACCGTAGATAGAAATACCACGCACGTTCAGTAGAATACACGTATAGTGCAAAATAAGGCATGACACACGTGATCATTGTCACATCAAAAATTCAATATCCATTTGCATAACTAAATTATCTTTCAAGTAAAAACAATAATCATGCATCATAGAGGGGAGTTTAGCAACATGGCACAATTCATACTACCACTTAAATGCTTCAGCTTGCAGGAAACATATAGACATTCATAAAACATGGCTGATATCACCAAATTGTAATCATAATTTAGCAAACATTCTCAAATGAAAGTTGTAGATATGATAGTTTTGTATTCACAGATAATATTTCATGCAAAAATATTAATTAGGTGATTTATGGTGAATTATTTGGTGAAATCTGTTCAGTCTGTTTTCAGACAGATTTTAGGGTATGTAAAGATTGCTGTTTTTGAGCCAGTTTCAGTCAGAATTTCGACAAATATACACTGTGATGAAATTTTAGAAAAACTTGTTACATTTCCAACGAGACTAAAAACATAAAATTCCATTGTTTGTGCAGGTATTTCGGTTAACTTTACTAAACTGTGTCAAGACTGAAGATCAAACAGACATGGTGTAAAGATGGAATTTTTGCTCCTAATTTCTGAATTGAACATATATTAAAATTATATGATTTTAAGGTAGAACTTTAAGATCTACACAAATATAATTTTTTCGAAACCTAATTCAAGCTACTGAAAACAGAATTCAAATAATAACACACTACCAGATTTCAGCTTTTTGAAGAAGGTGATTTTGCTTGGAATTCAAGAGGATATTCATGAAAATTGAATCATGGCACATCAATTTGATTACCACTATTTCATATCGGTAAAACATGATATAAAAACAAGATGGAAAGAAACCTTAAATAGATTTCCAAAACCAAGTTGGATTCCTACCTCAAAACTTGATTTTTCTCCTTTCTTTCTCTTCTTTTCTTCTCCAACTTCTTCCCATATGCAACCCACTTGAGATTCTTGATTTTTGTGAGGGAGAATTAGGGTTTTGGATTGAGGAAGGAGGATAGGGAGTGGGAGTGGCCGGCCTAGAGGTGATAAGGAGATGGGAAAGGGAATGAAGGAAAGAAAAGAAAAGAAAGATAAAGAAGATGGAAGAAAATTCCTAAGAAATATCTACACAACTCTAGCTTTTCCCTTAAGCCATGCCTAACTTAAAATGACTAAAATGTCCTTCCAAAAATGCCCCTCAACTTTTAGGTATTTACAAGTTTGCCATTACTTTATGCACACACAACTTTAGTATGTATGCACAGCAGCTTTAGTCCAAATGACCATTTTGCCCCTAACCATTCTAAAAATTTACGGGGGTTGCCATTGACCCCTAACCCCTTTCACACTTGCATGGCTTCCCTACACACACCCATGCATGCCTAAACATGCATACATGCACCACGCACACACGTCCAACTCATTCCTGTTGTTTTGCACCCATGACGTCTTTCACACTTCTCCCGCACTCAATCTCGCTTTCTCGTCTCTTAGACATGCATTACGGCCCAACCCCCCTTCACTACGTTACATACATCAATATCCACGTTTATTTCATGCCTACGTATGCATCGTAGGTAGAAATACCACGTGTGTTCAGTGGAATACACGTATAGTGTTAAATAGGGCATGACATGCTACGCACCTTAAAATAAAGTCCGTCCTCGGACTTTCTAGGGTGTGAGGCCGCCAAAGGTCAGCTAGATATGATAGTCTTACTACCCATGAAGTACAAACAAGAATACATACTCACGCCACATATATATACACTATATGCTTCACTGTCGTCCATACACATTTGCATCACATACGTATCACAGATACATCCTATTATTCACCTAATAGCACATCCACATCACTATATGCATTTACTACATATATATATACACACACACAGGCATCATTCACACAAATACCTAAGCACATATATACACACTAACATATACGACTGATCGCGCCCGGATATACACCCGAAAAACAACTGTAGTCTTACCGCAAGCGCACAGCGTAGTGGCGAGCGGGTATCGAACTCAGGGAGGCAATTGACAGTACTCTATTTCGATCACCTAGCTATCGATGAAATAATGGAATGGTTTGGATAATAGTGTGTCACAATCGTTCAAATAGCAAATAGAATTCAATATAATAAAAGCGTCTAGGGATAGGAAATCCCCGCTACGGATTGTCACTCATCCTTATGGATCATGAATCTCAATGTTGCAAAGCTTGAATTGGGGTAAACTAGTTGCAACTGAATGTAGAACCAAGCTCACGCTCTCGTGCTATTGCCGGTCTATAGCAACCTAGATTAGGGTCCACTCTTGTGCAAACCCTAACCTAAGCCACTAGCATGAAGATCGACATCATCGTCCAATCGTACCTCGAGCCCACTCTCGTGAAAACTCAAGCTACGATCTAGGTTATGATAGTTTGTATTCATCCAATCTCTTGCAAACGAATATTAGTATAGATTTATAATAAAAATCCTAGCTTTGGTCCAATCTCTTGCAAACCAAATCTAAAGAATCTCGATTATAAACATAAATCAAATATCTAGGCCTTCCCATCAATTGGGATCCAATCTCTTGCAAATCCCAATCGATGGAAATTCCTAGCTACTCGTAATAAATCAATCACAACCTAACCATTCTTCAATCCTAGCAACAATTCAATTCATTCCACAAATCAAAGATAGAATCCATAGGGTTCATCCACATGCCCTAGAACGATGTAACTACTCACAATTCATCATGGAAATATCAGAAATAAAGAAATAGATCATAGCACAATTCATAGTTAAGAGGGAACAATTCATAAAAACAAGAGTTTTAAAGAGCAAGATCAAACCAAATTGCGCGTCTATGATCTCCAGCTGAGATTTACAATAAGAATAGCCGTCCAAATAATATTCAAGTCTCTTAAAACTAGGAATAAAACTAGGTTTAAATACAAGTCAAATTCGTCCAGAAATTCCTGACAGAATTGCCCCTGGCGCAACCAAAAAACCTAATTCGCGTAGCAGTCGGACAGCGCTACTCGGCTGAGTGACCCATGTCACTCGGCTGAGTAGCAGACCCAATAAAAAACAGAGAAGCTGGGAAAATTGGGGGTCTGTCGCTCTGCCTGACTCGGGCGAGTTGTCTTACTCACTCGGCCGAGTGGGTAATCTTGCTCGGCCGAGTGGGTCTTCTCAAATTTCCAGTAAGTTGGCTGCTTCTCGGAAGAAAATCCCTGTCAGACTCGGGCGAGTGAGTTTTCTCAATCGGTCGAGTGAACTTTCTTGCTCGATCGAGTGAACTTCGTAAGTCAACAGTCTGTATCCGTTTCACTCGGCCGAACGCACTCCTTCACTCGGCCGAGTGAACTATCTGTTCGGTCGAGTGAGCTGCTTCTGGGCTCTTTTCTTCTCCTCCTCGCCTCCTCGTCGATTCTGTCGAATTTCTTCCTCTTCCGCTCATCCTCTAGCGCTGCTAACTCCTCAAATAAGCTGTGGGCGATGCTTCGGTATGCGTGAAAGTCCCTTGATCTCATTTCCGCTCCAGATCGCTCCATTTCTCCTGAAATACAACAAAAACAAGAAATAGTGAAAAGCAACACGATATCGTCGAATAATCGTGGAAAACGCATTATGGGCGATCGAAATGACATGAAAACATGCAGAAAAAAGGTGTAAAATAAGGAGCGATCAAAATCCCCCTAGCTTACTGTAATGCCCTGATAGCTACTGCACAAGTACTAGAGGGGGGAATAGTACTTTAAAATAATTAAGAAGATAATTCCTAATTATCTTGCAAACTCAACAAACAATGCGGAAATGAAAATGTGACAACAATAAAACACAATCGCAAACAAACGATATAACGGGTTCGGATCCACCCAAGTCTCCCCGACTTGTTCTCGGTGATCCTACGTCCCAAACACCCAGATCCCCTCCGGATACTTGAGTTAGAATCCTCTAACTCAAATTTGCACTATGAAATTCTTGTAGAAAACCTCTACAAGATCAAATCATACACTAATGAAAATGTGACTCCCACAAACTGGGATCACACACAACTCTCACAAACCGAGAGAAACACTTGCAATATCAAAGTAAATGAAATATGAAATGCTTACCAACAAAATCCTATGCCTTGAGTAAAACTTACAATATTAGGGCAAGGAGGATTTTGGAGGAGAAGAAGGCACCAAACCCTAGCTCCAAGAAGTTGACCAGCAATGGAAGCCTAGGGAGGAGTTGGTGACCTTGAATCAAGCTCTTGGCTTGAGTGGCCCACAATCAATGAATCTCTCTTAAGGAATAAGAGTGAGTGAGAGATTCTTGTGAGAAATGAAAGCTTGGAAATGTGAAATAAATGCTTCTCTTTGATTCTCTAAAATGCAATTAATATCAGCCTTTAATGCTTAGCAAGAAGCCCTTCAAGTATATATAGGATAGAGTAAAGGGAGAGCAAAAATCGTGGCATTTAATGCTCCAACGGCTCTATTCTGAAGCAGTCTAGTCGGTCAAAGAAGGATCACTGACCGACTAGTTTCTCAACTAGTCGGTCGGTGATTCAACATGAACCGACTAACTGGAGAACATCCAAAAGAGAAAGTTCAGACAATAAAGAACTAGTCGGTATAAGAAGACTTGCCAACCGACTAGTTTGACAACTAGTCGGTCGGTGAGTGTTCTTTGACCGACTAAGAGTTGAAATAGTATAGGCTGAATTCAAAGAGAACTAGTCGGTTTAAGAACAAATTCCAACCGACTAGTTTCACAACTAGTCGGTCGATAGTTGTTCTTTGACCGACTAACCGTAAACAGTAGCTCAGGCTATGAAATGAACGACATAACTAGTCGGTCTAAGAAGGATTCCTAACCGACTAGTTTGGCAACTAGTCGGTCGGTGAACCTTCTTGGACCGACTAACTGTAAACAGTGAATAAGCTGAAAATGAACAAGGCATTCTAGTCGGTTCAAGAAGGATTGTCGACCGACTAGATTGCCATCTAGTCGGTTGGTTCTTCTTCTTGAACCAACTAAGATGCACAAGAAGCCGCGTAATGAAGCGCGAAGCTTTGGGAAAGTTTGTATGGGCTTCTAAGATAATCCTAGCTCTAAGATATGAGCGTTATGAAGATTAATCATGTAAGACCTACTCAAGGCTTAACATTCTACGAAAAGAAGCTAGAAGACTATAAATAAAACTTGATGACCCGTCTTCAAAAGCTTTAATCGAATCTTCTTGACTTCAATAATGGTCCTTGAGCTTCAACGAAGCTTCAGGCACACGATCACGCGCTTTGAGAAGTCTTGAGACGTCGCTTTTGATGTTAATAGAAATTTGACGACGATCTCCATAACTGCGCTCACAAAGAATTAGTTCACGATATTTATGTTTGTTCATCATCAAAACCAAATCCGGGGAGTCAATACTCAACATTCTCCCCCTTTTTGGTGATGACAAACCAACATAAATAATAATAATAAATAATGATTCAAATGAAATTTACTTACTCCCCCTGCATTGATGACACGTTAGTTCCATATTAAATAATAATCATACACATCAAGCAGACGAGAAAAGTATAAAATATGAATCCAATTATTGAAATTTAGGATCTAAATCCATTTTTATATTTTAACTCCCCCTGAATCTAACATATCAAATTAGATTCACGGTAAATTGCTTTAAATTATCATTTAGCACATCGTCATTATTAATTCTCTCCCCCTTTGGCATTAGCAAAAAGGGCGGGAGGAGATCAACGACAACAACAATGGCTAAAATATAAAAGCACGGGAGTCGAATAATACGACCATGGTCCAAATGACACCAAAGTAAAATCACGAAGGAAATCAAAGTGTGCCAACGAGACCATAGTCGAAAATCAAATTGAAATCATCAAAACTCAAATCAATTTCACATATTGAGTTATGGAACATACTCTCCAATATCAACATTCTTGATGAATTAAGTGCATGGAAAACAATTCTATGTATTCATAGAATTAATTTCTATTAAATCAAGATAGTCATCGAGCGACGAAGTCAACATCAGAGACAGAAATATAAGTAATGTGCATACGGAAGTAAATGGCAACACGATGTATATATATATATATATATATAACATGGTACAACAAAATGTATACATCCGCCAACATACATAAAAACGATCGAAAGATCGGTGCACACATACAACATATGTCACAACAGACATCAAAATGAACATACATCAAAAAGTGTATCATCAGAACATCCAAAAATACATCAAAAATCCATAGCCACCAACTATCCTACCCCACTCTCTCACGACTAAATATATCATCCAAAGTGCACATGGGAGAGTCCTCCAACCAAGCTCAGGAGGTGGAGGCAGGGTCAGCAGCAGCAGCAGGCTCTGCATAAGGGGTGGTGGTCACGGGGTCGACTGGAGTGTCCACAGTAGGGAGAGTCGCAATAGGAGTGGTCTCGGGAGCACCGGAAGAAGTATCCACCGAAGGAATGGTGGCAGCAGGTGTGCTCTCGGGAGCACCAGCAGAAGTAGCAGTAGCAGACGTACCCTCTGGGGCACGGACAGGAGATCCAACAAGCTCCTGGAGCTCAGCCTCATCCATCTCCTCCTCGTCAGAAACTGAAGGAGGAATCTCAATGCCCAAGTGAGAGCAGATGCGAGCCAGCATCTCCTCAGAACGAGAAACACGAGACTCCACACGTCTCAGAGCAACTGAAAACTCAGCGAGAGTAGGAGCAGGAGGTGGAGGAGCAGTTGAAGAGGTACCCTCGGTGGCAGAAGGGGCAGTCCTTTGAACGTGACGAAGCGCCGCAAGAGACTTCTTGACGGCCGTCGCATTCAGAGGAGGACCCAACGGATGTTGGTCATCGGGAGGGAGAGGGACCCCGAAGTGACGAAATACAAGGGTCAGCGGACAAGGATATGGGATGTGAGCTGATTTGGTGGACTTTCGGATACATTCAAAAGAGTCCATCTTATCTAGGATGATACGAGCCCAATTGATCTCGCTCCCCATGAAGAGAGAGTAGATCAGCTTGAGGAACGGCTGGGAGGGCAAGCTGGAGGAGCCGTACTTCGGAAGGAGGCACGACTTCAAGATAAGATTGTGGACCCAAGCATTCGGCTTAAAAGATTTTGAGGAGACGACAATCATGGCGGGAGGGATAACATGAAACATCTCGACAAGCATCGCCTGGTCCAGATCATGGATATTATCCACGGAGATATCGGCAGGAAGAAGGACAGAAGATGAGACACCTATCAACTCCCCTAAGATTTCTGCCGTGAGGACAATAGGTGTCCCCAAGACAGTCGTCTCAATGGAGTGAGTGTCGTCATACTGACCCCGAACACGATTCGCATAGAATAATTTGACGAGTCGTGGGTATGGGTGAGGGTTCGCCTTGGGGTCATGGCGAAGATAGTCAAGTAGGTCGCTGTAGGAAAGAAGATCGGCGAGATGTGGAAAACCGGAAAACTGAACAAAGTGCTCCAATATAAATGGACAGTGCTCAATACGGTTGTAAGCCGCGAGACACAACGGGTCATCGTGACACAACGATATATCGACACCACCCAAAGGCATGGGAGCCTTCCCCTTAGACGGACGAGTGCTAGATCGAGGAGGAGGAGTAGGAGCCCTATCGGTAGGCTCAGACTCAGGGATATACTCGGCGTCGGAGTCAGAAGGAGGAGTGGGTGCACGAAAGGAGGCTGGAGACACAAGCTGCTTCTTAGGCTTGGATTTAGATGTGGCTCTAGGCTTGGCAACGGCAGTTCTCTTCTTCTTAAGAGGAGGTGAAGAAGAAGAGGGACGAGTGGTCTTGGCTCGGCGTTTGGATTGAGGGGGGTCCATAGGAGGAGACTCTACAGTCATGTGAGACGGACTAGAAGGACGGATGGGAATACGTGTCTTTGCCATGATCGAGACGAGACAACGCACAAACGCACGAGATCGACACAAACGAAATCGAAGAAAACCTAGGTCGAAACCTTAAGCCGACGGAAATCGAATATAGACCTAGAATGAAACCCTAAAACGCAGAGAGAAGATAGAGTTTTACCCTAGGTGGAGGAGAGAGGGAGATCGACGGTCGGAGATGGCCGGAAAACGCGGTAAACGGCGGAGGAGAGTGAGGGAGATGAAGGTTTTTGGGGTTGAAAGAGTTTTTCGCACCGATTAGAAAGAGATCTAATCGGTGCGAAAGAGATTAAATCGACTGGGAGACCAAAAGACGCAACAGCCCCTGACGCATTTAGTCGTTCACAGTTCAAGTGCTGACCAACTAGATTGCAAACTTGTCGGTCGGCCAATGAACATGAACCGACTAAGTGCAAACAGTAACTGAAGCCAAAATTAGGGCATGAGTTAGTCGGTCTGCGTTCATTCACTGACCGACTAGAACAAAATCTAGTCAGTCGGCCATTGAACTAGGACCGACTAAAAGAGTCCAGAAATTTGAAATTTAGAAATTTTGAGTTCTCTCCTAATCGCACTTGGACGAAACATCGAAATACTCTCATACATCATTAATCTACCCCATAAAACATCGAAAGATATAAATACGACGTTCATGAATATTTCGAGCATAAATTCCGAAAGTTCAACCAAAAATCCAGAAAATCTCCACATCTAGCATGAGCAAATATAACGAAAATATTATCATGCAAGATTTATTGAACAAAATGAATCCTAAATCTCAGATTCACCCATAATCCCCAATTCTCGACGTAACCGCACAAAGGAGTCTTCCTTGAGTGGTTTCGTGAAAATATCGGTGATTTGCTTCTGGGTTTCAACGTACACTAAAATGATGTCCTTTTTAGCAACATGATCATCTAAGAAATGGTGACGGACATCTATGTGTTTAGAACGGGAATGGTATACCGGATTCTTAGAGAGACATATTGCACTTTGGTTGTCCACCATGATAGGGCAAGTATCACAGTTTATACCAAAGTCTTTAAGAGTGTGTCTCATCCAAAGAACCTGAGCACACGCAGCACCGGCGGCAATATATTCCGCCTCGGTGGTTGAAAGTGATACGGGATTCTGCTTCTTGGAAAACCAAGAGACACGAGAATTTCCTATAAAATGGCAAGTGCCACTAGTACTTTTCCCGTCGGATTTGCATCCCGCATAATCTGCGTCACTATATAAGATTAACTCATATGTGCTAGACTTTGGATAAAGTAATCCGAAGTCGAGTGTGTAACTTAAATAACGGAAAATACGTTTTACCGCTACTAAGTGAGATTCCTTATGTTGAGACTGATAACGAGCACATACACATACAGCAAACATAATATCGGGCCTACTGGCAGTAAGATATAGTAAACTACCTATCATACCTCGATATAGACGAATGTCTACATCTTTGCCGCCCGTATCTTTATCAAGATGTGTAGTAGTGCTCATTGGAGTCTTCTTTCCTGAGGCATTCTCCATTCCAAATCGCTTTAGCAACTCCACCGTGTACTTGGTTTGGTGGATGAAGATTGCATCGTTCATTTGGCAAATTTGGAGACCTAAGAAATATTTGAGCTCACCCATGTGGCTCATCTCAAATTGATCCTTCATAACATTAGAAAACTCTTCGCAAAGAGTGAAGTTAGTAGCACCGAAAATGATATCATCAACATAAATTTGAACTAAAATAATATCATGATTCGAATACTTAACAAATAATGTAGAATCAACTTCACCCATTTAAAAACCCAAATCCAAAAGAAAGTTCTTTAGACGGTCATACCAAGCTCGAGGAGCTTGTCTCAAACCGTAAAGTGCTTTCTTAAGTTTGAAAACGTGATTTGGAAATTTTTCATTTATAAAACCCGGAGGTTGAGAAACATAAACTTCCTCAACGACATCTCCGTTTAAAAACGCACTTTTTACACCATTTGAAAGAGTTTAAAATCTTTATGGCATGCAAAAGATAACAATAACCTAATAGATTCTAATCTAGCTACCGGAGCAAAGGATTCTTCGAAATCTATATCTTCCTCTTGCCGGTAGCCTTGAGCTACTAACCGAGCTTTGTTCCGGGCGATGATTTGGTTCTCGTCGGTCTTGTTCTTGAAAATCCACTTCGTTCCTATAATGGTGTGGTTCTTCGAAGGCAATGAAACAAGCTCCCAAACCTCATTCCTCTCAAATTGAATGAGTTCCTCCTCCATGGCTAGGATCCAAACACTATCTTCGCACGCTTCGTTAATATTCTTTGGCTCTATATAGGAGGTAAAGGCACAATGAGCGAAGTAGTTGACTTGAGATCTCGTCTTGACACTATCAAGTATGTTGCCAATGACTTGCTCATGGGGATGGTCATGAACTGTATAAAGCCGTTTGGGAATTCCCTGATCACTAGGAACATTCTCAAAAGTATCATCAGTATGGTTAGTATCAATAGAATCAATAGACTTAGAATTACCAATAGAATCACATAAAACATCCATGGAGTCATCATCATTAGTAATTCTAGTAGGGACAAAATTTTCATTGAATGAAACATGAAGTGATTCCTCGATCGTTGAGGTTCGTTTGTTGTATATCCGGTAGGCTTTGCTACGTGAGGAATATCCAACAAATATCCCCTCATCGGATCTTGGATCAAATTTGTCCAAACTACCATACGTGTTTTTAATAAAACATTTTGTGCCAAAAACTCGAAAATGTTTAACTTGAGGCAATCTACCAAACAACAATTCATAACAAGTTTGTTTGGTGTCGGGCCTCAAAAGTATTCTATTAAACACATAGCAAGCGGTATGTACCGCTTCCGCCCAAAATTGATGGCCAAGGTGGCTATCATAAAGCATAGTGCGAGCACATTCCACCAGCGTCATATTCTTCCTCTCAACAACACCATTTTGAGGGGGTGTGCGAGGGAAAGAAAAGGTGTGAGTAATACCAACTTCATCACAAAAATTTGAGAAAGACTCATTCTCAAATTCCCCTCCATGATCACTACGAATAGTGACAATGGTGGTTCCAATGAGATTTTGTACTTTCTTAACAAATATTGTGAAGTTTTCAAAAGCATCATTTTTATTACTTAAGGAAAATACCCAAGTAAATCTAAAAAAGTCATCAACGATGACAAGTCCATATCGTGCATTTCCTAATGAAGCAACTCTAGTTGGCCCAAAAAGATCTAGATGTAATAGCTCTAGAGGCCGCTTACATGAAATGCTTTTCTTAGGTTTAAATGACGATTTTGGAAGCTTGCCTCGTTGACACGAGTCACAAAAGCTTTTCTTTTGAAAGACAAGCTTAGGAAAGCCTTTAATAGAATTTAACTTGGAAAGCTTAAAAAGTGTTCCAAAGTTCACATGACCAAAACGTCGATGCCATAAGTGTTGTTCACTTGTGTTGGCAATGAGACATTGTTCATGTGATTTTGGAAGATCTAATATATAAATATCCTTATGGCGTGTACCAGAAAATAACAAATCATTATTATCTTTTCTTAAAATATGACACATTCCTTTTGCAAAGCTAACTTTATAACCTTTGTCACAAAGTTGGCTTATTGAAATAAGATTGTGGTTTAATCCTTTAACAAGGTAAACATCACTTATTAGTGGTTTAAAAGGATTACCTACTTTACCAACACCAATGATGGTTCCGCTCTCGTTGCCTCCAAAGACGACTCGGTTCCTATTTGCAATGGGCACCACTCCGGAGAGCAATTGAGCATCACCCGTCATGTGTTTTGAACACCCGCTATCGAGTATCCAATTATTCTTGGAGCTAAATTTGGATTTGTTGCTCCGTTTCTTTTTCTTGAGTACCTAAAGATAAACATATAATTCCATGGTACCCAATGTCATTGGGTCCTAAAAGATTAGACCTTTGGAAGCCAAGTCCAATTGGACTTAGACTTCCCAATGTAATCATTATTATGCACGACATCCATAAAATAGGAATTCATGTATGCTTGTTTTTCATGCATGTTAGTGTTCTTCGGGCCCCAAATAGTGAATATTTTGGGTGCCCTATTCCTATTGGGAGCATGCATACGTTGTTGATGTCTACGTGATGCATGTCGTGGATATGCATATGGCACATGATGAAATGGTGGTGGCGACATATGATATGATGCATGATGGTAATCATTCATATGATAATGTGGATGAACATATGCATGTGAAGGAACACGTGCATGAGGGTGTCTCACTTGGTGTGCACGTGCCCGTGGACGTGTAGCATAAAAATCATCATAATTGTGAACCGGTGGAGTAGGATGTGTGTTCCTACGTGGCATAGTATTGGTGTACATAAAAGCATGACCCTTCTTTGGAGGTCCACCCAAAGTGGGTTTCTTTCCAAATGGGGATGTGTACGAGGTGGAAGCATCATTGGTAGATGAACTACCAATGGGGTGTTTGCTCCCACTCGTTGAGGCATCGGAAGTTGGCCTAACAAAGGTAGTGGACGATTTGGATGAATTTCACATCTTATACCCCAAGCCAATGTGATGATTGACCGGAAGTAAGTCATTTAGGATTTTATCCAAATGATCCTTACCTTTATTGAATTTATTAATTCGGCCTAATGTGCACTCATACTTCTCGGTGAGAGAACGCATAAAAGCATCCAAGGTGGACACTTGCGATGTGAGCACATAAACACGAGATTTGAGATTCTCATTCTCAATACTCAAAGTTGAGTTTTGAGAAGTCAAATCTGCTATCTTGTGTTCCTCCGAATCCATAATATGAACATGCTCAAGTTGAGATTTGAGATTTACAATCTCATTTCTCAAGTCTTCAACAACGGTGTCGTTGTTGATGACGATAGGCTTAGGTGAGGTTTGGAGACTAGTTAACTCATCTTTAGTCTTAGTATATCTATTTACTAGTTTAGAATACTTAGACCAAATTTGCTCGTTAGCTAATCTAAGGTCATCCATAGTTACCTCATCGCCTTCATCCTCGCTATCATCGGAGGAGGATTCTTGATCATGTTCCTCTCTAGCCATGAAGCACATGTGTGCTTGCTCCACTTGTTCATCATCCGACTCTCCACTTGAGGAGTCCTCGTCAGAGTCGGTGAATGTGCCAACAAGCCCCTTCTTGTACCCTTTCTTGTACTTCTTTGACTTGTCGGACTTTGGCGCCTTCCACTTCTCCTTTTGCTTGTTTTGAGGACAATCCTCTTTCATGTGTCCTGACTTGTTACATTTAAAGCACAAAGGAGCGGAGTCGTTAGAAGAACTAAATTTAGATTTGGTCTTGAAATTACCTTTCCGAAAGAACCGGTTGAACTTCTTTGCCATGAGGGCAATTGATTCCAAGTCCAACTCGTCTTCCGAGTCTTCATCATCGGTAGATGTAGATGTAGGTGGAGCGGCCTTGAACGCAATCGCCTTTTTCTTTGGATCGTCTTGCTTCAAGTAAGACTTCATCTTGTTTTGCAGCTTTAGTTTACTGTCCTTGCGTACCTCATAAGACATCAAGGTACCCATTAGTTGAATGACAGTATATTTACTCATATCGTTACCTTCCTCGATGGCGAAGGTATGCTTTTCCCAACAAGAAGGAAGTCCATCAATGATCTTTGAGACTTTCTCCTTTTGGGTGTAGGTCTTTCCAAGAGCCTCCAACTCATTGGATGTCAACGAAGCGAACATAGTACTCCTTCATCTTCTCACCCTGTTGCATGTGAAATAATTCGTAATCTTTATTTACAACAACGAGCTTGGAGTCTCTTACCCTACTTGTTCCTTCATGCAAGATGAGGAGTGAGTTCCAGATTTGATATGCACTCTTACATGTGCATATCTTGTTGAAGTTTTCGGGCTCCAAAGCGCATTGCAAGGCATGCATTGCCTTAGCATTGGTTACCTCCACGGCGACCTCCCCGGTAGTCCATTTAGCGAAATCTTCTTTTGCGGGCTCGACATACTCCGTCAACGTGGCTCTCCATAGTGAAGCGCTCCGGAGGAACGTTTCCATCTGGCATTTCCAGTACCCATGGTACCGTTGAAGTAGGGAGGCCTAGTCGAGGAGTGTCCTTCCATCACCGAAGAAGCTCCTTCACGGTTCCTGAAGGTGCTATAGTCTGAAGGTGGACGAACGGTCTTGTTGTCGTTGGAAGACATAGCTATGAACTTGGCCCTGATACCAAATGTAATGCCCTGATAGCTACTGCACAAGTACTAGAGGGGGATGAATAGTACTTTAAAATAATTAAGAAGATAATTCTTAATTATTTTGCAAACTCAACCAACAATGCGGAAATGAAAATGTGACAACAATAAAACACAATCGCAAACAAACGATATAACGGGTTCGGATCCACCAAAGTCTCCCCGACTTGTTCCCAGTGATCCTACGTCCCAAACACCCGGATCCCCTCCGGATACTTGAGTTAGAATCCTCTAACTCAAATTTGCACTATGAAATTCTTGTAGAAAACCTCTACAAGATCAAATCATACACAAATGAAAATGTGACTCCTACAAACCGGGATCACACACAACTCTCACAAACCGAGAGAAACACTTGCAATATCAAAGTAAATGAAATATGAAATGCTTACCAACAAAATCATATGCCTTGAGTAAAACTTACAATATTAGGGTGAGTGAGTAAATGAAATGCTTGAGTGGCCCACAATCAATGAATCTCTCTTAAGGAATAAGAGTGAGTGAGAGATTCTTGTGAGAAATGAAAGCTTGGAAATGTGAAATAAATGCTTCTCTTTGATTCTCTAAAATGCAATTAATATCAGCCTTTAATGCTTAGCAAGAAGCCCTTCAAGTATATATAGGATAGAGGAAAGGGAGAGCAAAAATCGTGGCATTTAATGCTCCAACGGCTCTATTCTGAAGCAGTCTAGTCGGTCAAAGAAGGAGCACTGACCGACTAGTTTCTCAACTAGTCGGTCGGTGATTCAACATGAACTGACTAACTGGAGAACAGCCAAAAGAGAAAGTTCAGACAATAAAGAACTAGTCGGTCTAAGAAGACTTGCCAACCGACTAGTTTGACAACTAATCGGTCGGTGAGTGTTCTTTGACCGACTAAGAGTTGAAATAGTATAGGCTGAATTCAAAGAGAACTAGTCGGTTTAAGAACAAATTCCAACCGACTAGTTTCACAACTAGTCGGTCGATAGTTGTTCTTTGACCGACTAACCGTAAACAGTAGCTCAGGCTGTGAAATGAAAGACATAACTAGTCGGTCTAAGAAGGATTCCTAACCGACTAGTTTGGCAACTAGTCGGTCGGTGAACCTTCTTGGACCGACTAACTGTAAACAGTGAATGAGCTGAAAATGAACAAGGCATTCTAGTCGGTTCAAGAAGGATTGTCGACTGACTAGATTGCCATCTAGTCGATTGGTTCTTCTTCTTGAACCAACTAAGATGCACAAGAAGCCGCGTAATGAAGCGCGAAGCTTTGGGAAAGTTTGTATGGTCTTCTAAGATAATCCTAGCTCTAAGATATGAGCGTTATGAAGATTAATCATGTAAGACCTACTCAAGGCTTAACATTCTACGAAAAGAAGCTAGAAGACTATAAATAAAACTTGACGACCCGTCTTCAAAAGCTTCAATCGAATCTTCTTGACTTCAATAATGGTCCTTGAGCTTCAACGAAGATTCAGACACACGATCACGCGCTTTGAGAAGTCTTGAGACGTCGCTTTTGATGTTAATAGAAATTTGGCGACGATCTCCATACCTGCTCTCACAAAGAATTAGTTCACGATATTTATGTTTGTTCATCATCAAAACCAAATCCGGGGAGTCAATACTCAACATTCTCCCCCTTTTGGTGATGACAAACCAACATAAATAATAATAATAAATAATGATTCAAATGAAATTTACTTACTCCCCCTGCATTGATGACACGTTAGTTCCATATTAAATAATAATCATACGCATCAAGCAGACGAGAAAAGTATAAAATATGAATCCAATTATTGAAATTTAGGATCTAAATCCATTTTTATATTTTAACTCCCCCTGAATCTAACATATCAAATTAGATTCACGGTAAATTTCTTTAAATTATCATTTAGCACATCGTCATTATTAATTCTCTCCCCCTTTGGCATTAGCAAAAAGAGCGGGAGGAGATCAACAACAACAATGGCTAAAATATAAAAGCACGGGAGTCGAAGAATACGACCATGGTCCAAATGACACCAAAGTAAAATCACGAAGGAAATCAAAGTGTGCCAACGAGACCATAGTCGAAAATTGAAAATGAAATCATCAAAACTCAAATCAATTTCACATATTGAGTTATGAACATACTCTCCAATATCAACATTCTTGATGAATTAAGTGCATGGAAAACAATTCTATGTATCATAGAATTAATTTCTATTAAATCAAGATAGTCATCGAGCGACGAAGTCAACATCAGAGACAGAAATATAAGTAATGTGCACACGGAAGTAAATGGCAACATGATGTATATATATATAAAACATGGTACAACAAAATGTATACATCCGCCAACATTCATAAAAACGATCGAAAGATTGGTGCACACATACAACATATGTCACAACGGACATCAAAATGAACATACATCAAAAAATTGTCACGCCCCGCTTCCCAAAAATACGAAGGCGAAGCGTGACTAAGGCCCGCTTGGACCGGAGCTGTGAAGCTCGGGCCCAATAAGCGTCTGTAGGGGGTACCATTTAAAATTTCAGGTTCTTGCATTTAATAAGGTTCGAAACAATAGGAAGTACAGAAGGAAATTGGCATTCATTAATATAGAGAAATAATATCCAGCGAGTACGAAGTCTAAAAAGAGGAAGCCTAAGCATGGCAACAAACTATCGAAAGAGCAAAACTAAAAGTAGTAACCTCGGAATAATGATGACTGAAAAGTCCTCAGGGTCTGGTCCTCGTCAGGCACGTACTCTGGGTCGACGTTCTCGGCTTCACGTACTACGGTGAGTCTGCCTCGTCCACGAACTCTGGCTGGACACCTGACGTACATCACCCAAAAGAAAGGAAACTGTACGTCAGGTAAAGTCTACAAGAAAGGTTAGACTCTACTGCAAGTGCACCAACTATTAAACAAATGGTTTACTGGTTGATTAGCATGCTGAGGTTCTATTACACAACGGTTTACTGGTTGGTTAGCATGCTGTGGTTATAACAGGGTAACCCAAAAGGAAATAACGCGGCAGGAAAGTACAACGGGACAGGCAGTAGTCGTAGCATGTGCTACCAACTACGGGACTAACCTACAGGTGTCAAGACAAGTCGGGACGTGACGGGACAAGATAGGACAAGACAAGTGAGACACGAAAGGGTTCACGCCTTACGGTTCGAGGGGGATCAGACCCTCTTGCCGTGCGCACGCTCAACCCTACCCCAACCCAGGAACTCAGGACAAGAAGTACATGGATCACTTCCGCTAGGAAAGCATCCGAAACGCCCGAAGGCTTTTTGTGTAACAGGGATCACTTCCGCAAGGGGAAGCATCCGAAACGCCCGTAGGCTTTTTGTATAACGGGGATCACTTCCGCAAGGGAAGCATCCGAAACGCCCGCAGGTTTTTTGTATCACGGAGATCACTTCCGCTAGGGAAGCATCTGAAATGCCCGTAGGCTTTTTGGTGTACAGGGACATGACATGACAAGTGTAAGGGAAAGTTATTCTAGGGTGTCCACACGCACGCACACACAGATAATCCTACGGTGTCAAAAGTAGTTGTTGTCAGGCTCAGACTTCGTCGTCAAGTCTGAGCCGTCAAGGGACGTCCCGGACGCTATCATTTCACGTCCGGTTCTCTTTGTTCACAGTTATCAGTTCTAACAAGCTAAGGCCTAAGCACAGCCAAAAGTGCAAGTGGGTACACTTACCTGTGATGGCGAGTGTGTCGTCCGTCCAGAGCGTCTCGTCCGTGGTAGTCCGTCTGAAACAGTGTCACGGCGACGGTGTCAGGTCTCATTTTCAGAAATTCCTATTAGGGTTTGCTTCTAGGTTATCAGGACTATCATATTCATCAAGAGTCACAATTTTGTTGTTTCCGCCTAATCGACGATCTACCCTATGTGCACAGTCATCAAAGTCCGTTCATCGATTTTCTATATTTGTACAACATTTTACTGGTGCTGGAAAGAAATTTTAGTTCAAATTGTTGACTTTTAATTTAGGGTTCAATTAGATATTGTGTGGGTTTCTACGAGTAAGGGGGACTAACCTTTTGATGTTTGAACGTAGATCGGACGTCGGGTCTGAACGACAATAGACTAGCGTCATTAGATTAACGATATCAATTAAAAGAATTAAACTAGCTATAGAAGATTATCGCTCGTTAATGTGTTTATAAAATTATTAGACTAACATCTTAATTAGCAAACGGTCAAAACCAAGCAACTTAACAGTATTATAACACTAACATAAGTTATACCCAAATTAACTAACTGTCATTACGTATTAGGTAGTGATAATATATGGTAACTCATACCAGTGTAGCTCAAGGTTATTATAATGACTAAACTCATTTAATAAAGTTAATAACAAGTCTCAATCGTACTATCCTACATGAAGTTCAATTAGCACTAACTTATCTAAACAAATATTGTACCGAACCATTTAAAAGACTGTTATCATTATAAAAGCTAACCTGAGTACTTGTAATTCAACCCTGCAGCGGCATTCCCCGACGGAGGCGACGACCGCTGCGGCGCGGTGCCTGAGGTGATGAGGCATTAAAGAATTCAGCGATGGCGGGAGGATTGTGTGGCCGGAGGGCGTCGGAGAGGAAAATGAAAGGGTGAGATCGCCCGGGATCTGAACGTCGGGCTAGAAAGCAAAACAACCTCAGCCTTAGGCGATCATTGTGCGCGAGTTCGGCAGGTGGGAGCGGGGGTCGTGCGGCATGAACTGGAGGAGGAGGCTACGGCCTAGGGCTTGGGTGCGGCTGGTGTCTAAGTGCGGAGAGGACCTGGCGCAGATCGAGTAGAAGGAGGGGCACCGGAGATGACGTTGTGATGACCACGGACTGTCGGAGCATTCGGGGGACGGCGCCGACGATGCTGGCCGCGAGGGAGGGCGTCGGGGAGGCTGGACGGAGCTCCGGCGGCTGTATGAAGGTTAGGTCGACGCGGGGTGGCCTGCTGTCGCTGGGCGGCGCTAGGTGGCACCACAGGTGACGCTGCTGTCGCCAGGGCGGCGCTGCCGATGCCAGGAGTTGCTGCCGCGACGCCAGGAGGTGGCGCAGGCCGACGGATGAGTGCTCAGGCCGAGATAATCGTTCCCCCACGAGAACAGAATCAGCTTGCGCTGCGTCATCTTCCCCTCGTCATCGTCGGGCTCTTCCCCTCCGACGGGGTTGGGGAGCTCTTGGAGCCAGCGGCGGAAGCTGAGCCCATCCATCTCGACCTCCACAGAGGAGCGGTCCCAGGGGTGGGGCCCATCGAGTGTCTCGATCTCGGGTGTGCGTCCCACGGTGGCGATGAGGGAAATAGGGTGGCGGCGACGTGAAGGCCCGCCGGTGGGGTTTAGAGAGTGAGGGAGAGGGAGAGTTAGGGTTATGGGGGGATGCTGTTATGTGGTGGCGGCTAATAGCTGAAGGATGGAGGAAAAGAATAGGAACCTAGGGTTTATAAATAATATATATATATATATATATAGAAGTAGGCTGTGCATCAGGTTACAGATTAGTTCCCTATAGGAATATGGTGAGGGTTGTTCACGTGTGAACCTAGGCTAGAGTTGTTAGGTTAGCTAGGGATAGGTTATATATAAAGAATAGTCTTAAAAGTTATAAACAACAACCAATCTAACTTTCTATCTCACCCTCTCTCTTGCTGGTGCGTGACAAGGCAAAAGTGGGCTAAATCAAAGTTAGGAGGATGATTAAGATTATTATTAACTAATAGTAAATGTGTGCCAAGTAAACTTAGGGTTAAAACACTATTAGGTTGGGCAAAAAGTGAAAATAGGTCAAATGAAGCCCAAAAATTGTGAAATAAATACTGGGGCGACCGGGAAAACGAGAGAAAGGAAACCAAGGAGACGGATCACAGTTTCGATGTCGAGGGTCGAAACTAAAAATAAAAAGGCCTTACGACAAAAGTGAAAATCGTGACGTCTCCTCAAACAAAGTTAAGCCGTGGGAGAACGACCCGTGAAATGTCGTTCCAAAATAGTTCCACGATTTAATACTCTCCGAGAGAGTCACAACGGCATATCACACTATAGTGTTCAGAAACAATCAAAGTCTAAAATAAATACGTGCACGGTCACAAGCACGTGCACGAAGAAGAGTATGATCGAAAACCGACCGTTACATTCTACCCACCTTAGAAATGATTCCGTCCTCGGAATCACTTATAATAATAATAATAATATCTATAAGTACTTAAGCCTATAACTCCCATCTCCCACGCAATAATCTCTACTCCTATAACTTCAACATCGTTCCTTAAGTAGCCCATCATAACCCATCTTTTCACTGGACAAAGCCATGACTAAACTCACATCCTAACACTTAACTATAGACCCATCACTGCTGTTCAACTTTCCAACTCCAAGTTCTCATAAAGGAATAATAAGCATCTTCTCATACCATACCACTCCACTATACATCATCGCTCAATAACATCTTTTAAATTTCTCAATCTCTTCCCAAGGTTAATTAATCCCCAAAATGAGATTCTAGTCAACCACCAATCCAAGACAAAAACTTTGTCCATCCTTTAACACTTTCACCAATCAACAATCGTCGTGTCCTCGATACGTCCCTTGTCATATCTTCCCATAAATTTGTCCGCCAAGTAATTTGGACTATCAAGATCACATCTTAACCTACCTACTACAACTAACCCCAACCAATATTAAGTCCGACTACCTAACCATCCATTTATCTCAATACGTCGTGTCATTCTCAATGTCTTCTCATGTCAACTCGACAATCAAGTCTTGATGCTTTAAATGCTCCACTTCTTCTCATGATCACCCTAACTCAAACTACGCTCCGAAGCTACTCCTATCTACCCCTCGTCCAAGTCTCAAGTCTCAAAGGTTCTCATCTCCCCACACATAATCTCATTCAACCAGAATTCTCCATTGAGTCCGCCATACATCGGTATTATAAATAAGTCTTGGACAGCTCATTCTTTTCATCCAAAGAAATCTTAAATCTAACATCATTGTGTTCCAACATCAATTAATCACTGCTATGTTAAAACGCATCGCACCCTGAGTCTACTCGCATACAAAATCATATAACGATAATAGCTAGTCCCAATAATATAACAATCATAAACACAGAAATTTCTAAGGGCGAAAGAAAAGAAGGGAAAAGGAAACTTAAGACCAACGACACATTTAAAATATTTGGAAAAACGTGTGGAGTTGCGGTAATGGATGAGGAAGGATAATCGATTCGTGATCTTGTGAGTTAATTTCAAAAACTTTAAAGATTTGGTTTTAAAAGAAAACAAAGTTTTGATACAATCACATGCAGCCAAGATAAACTACTCATTAATATAAAAACCAAGTCTAAAGAACTGTTTGCTATGACACTACTCACATCATATGAATACTATCATTTAGACAACTTCAAGCATAACATGGTTAACACTGAGTACACATTCAAGACACAAGGCAATCATCAGGATCCTAACGATGACACACTCATACAGGTCTACGCACTCTACCTATACTCATGCACCATGACGTCATCACCTGCCAAAAGGTCTATTCCTAAACTGGAGATAGCATGGACAACTACAAGGACTAATGTCAAGATAATAGAAAAAAAGAAAACTAGATCAAGAGCGAAACGAAATAAGATCGGAAAGAACGAGTTCAAATAAGGCAGGGTAAGGAGATAGTTGGTTGGATGGAGCAAAAATATTTCTCAAAATACTTAGATAGATGAAAGGAGAATTGCGTGTCAAATATGGTATCATATACTTTTATACTTATAAAAATAAGTAGGAAAAATGAGCCGATGGTAAAATTATTACAATGTGGAGAAGGATATAAGTTAGGGCGAGGTAGCGGTTGCTTTGCAAATGAAAGTAAGTTTAAACAAAGATTCTTGACGTATGAGCACGATGAACATAGAGGTGTTTATACATATACACAAAAGAAATTCAAAGTTCTCTTTGGTTTAGAAAGTATTTTTAAAAGTACGTACTATAAGTGGTTATGAAATAAATTCTGTAGTTTAGAAAAACGAAATATTACATTTTCAAAATGGTAACCAGTTTTAAAACTGAAATATGGTAGATAACGATTCGAAAACAAGTACGGGATATTGACTCAAAAATTTACGACCAAGAAGATTTCAAGTCAATGAAAGAATTTGAACTCCACCGAAAACAAGAAATTTTAAATATAATATAGGGGTTTTCAAAGAAATTAAGCTGAGCGAAAACTTAATAAGGAATTTCGAAAATACTTTTAGGGGAAGCAGAATAGGCCAAGGAAGAGATTCGAAGGATCAACGATAATCGTCCGGAAACGATCACGTGAATCGGGAGAAAGGAAAATGATCGCATGATGGTTACACATAGGATATGATTCAAGGAAGCTGCGATGGGACCCTACGATCGATGACACAAAAAAGTGTAATGATCATAGAGACGCTAGAAGTCAGGGGTCCTAATTATCGGGTTGTCTAAAGATTAGGATAACTCAGCTCTAAGACTTCCTAATGAGCTAGACTATAATCAGGATCTAAAGAGAAGGTTCCTAAGAGAATCAAGGCGTCAGACTATCAAACCTGGGCGTCTATCTAAGTCTCCCTACCATCTAAGACAAGGAAACCCTATATTTAGACTTGTACATGGATATTAAATAAATGCGGTACTCTTATTGTTCCGAACTTTTGCATGACCTGCATGGGCCACCACTAAAACCTGTCACGCCCCACTTCCCAAAAATACGAAGGCGAAGCGTGACTAAGGCCCGCTTGGACCGGAGCTGTGAAGCTCGGGCCCAATAAGCATCTGTAGGGGGGTACCATTTAAAATTTCAGGTTCTTGCATTTAATAAGGTTCGAAACAATAGGAAGTACAGAAGGAAATTGGCATTAATTAATATAGAGAAATAATATCCAGCGAGTACGAAGTCTAAAAAGAGGAAGCCTAAGCATGGAAACAAACTATCGAAAGAGCAAAACTAAAAGTAGTAACCTCAGAATAATGATGACTGAAAAGTCCTCAGGGTCTGGTCCTCGTCAGGCACGTACTCTGGGTCGACGTCCTCGGCTTCACGTACTACGGTGAGTCTGCCTCGTCCACGAACTCTGGCTGGACACCTGACGTACATCACCCAAAAGAAAGGAAACTGTACGTCCGGTAAAGTCTACAAGAAAGGTTAGACTCTACTGCAAGTGCACCAACTATTAAACAAATGGTTTACTGGTTGATTAGCATGTTGAGGTTCTATTACACAACGGTTTACTGGTTGATTAGCATGCTGTGGTTATAACAGGGTAACCCAAAAGGAAGTAACGCGGCAGGAAAGTACAACGGGACAGGCAGTAGTCGTAGCATGTGCTACCAACTACGGGACTAACCTACAGGTGTCAAGACAAGTCGGGACGTGACGGGACAAGACAGGACAAGACAAGTGAGACACGAAAGGGTTCACGCCTTACGGTTCGAGGGGGATCAGACCCTCTTGCCGTGCGCACGCTCAACCCTACCCCAACCCAGGAACTCAGGACAAGAAGTACAGGGATCACTTCCGCTAAGAAAGCATCCGAAACGCCCGAAGGCTTTTTGTGTAACAGGGATCACTTCCGCAAGGGGAAGCATCCGAAACGCCCGCAGGCTTTTTGTATAACGGGGATCACTTCCGCAAGGGAAGCATCCGAAACGCCCGCAGGCTTTTTGTATCACGGAGATCACTTCCGCTAGGGAAGCATCTGAAATGCCCGTAGGCTTTTTGGTGTACAGGGACATGACATGACAAGTGTAAGGGAAAGTTATTCTAGGGTGTCCACACGCACGCACACACAGATAATCCTACGGTGTCAAAAGTAGTTGTTGTCAGGCTCAGACTTCGTCGTCAAGTCTGAGCCGTCAAGGGACGTCCCGGACGCTATCATTTCACGTCCGGTTCTCTTTGTTCACAGTTATCAGTTCTAACAAGCTAAGGCCTAAGCACAGCCAAAAGTGCAAGTGGGTACACTTACCTGTGATGGCGAGTGTGTCGTCCGTCCAGAGCGTCTCGTCCGTGGTAGTCCGTCTGAAACAGTGTCACGGCGACGGTGTCAGGTCTCATTTTCAGAAATTCCTATTAGGGTTTGCTTCTAGGTTATCGGGACTATCATATTCATCAAGAGTCACAATTTTGTTGTTTCCGCCTAATCGACGATCTACCCTATGTGCACAGTCATCAAAGTCCGTTCATCGATTTTCTATATTTGTACAACATTTTACTGGTGCTGGAAAGAAATTTTAGTTCAAATTGTTGACTTTTAATTTAGGGTTCAATTAGATATTGTGTGGGTTTCTACGAGTAAGGGGGACCAACCTTTTGATGTTTGAACGTAAATCAGACGTCGGGTCTGAACGACAATAGACATGTGTCGTTAGATTAACGATATCAATTAAAAGAATTAAACTAGCTATAGAAGATTATCGCTCGTTAATGTGTTTATAAAATTATTAGACTAACATCTTAATTAGCAAACGGTCAAAACCAAGCAACTTAACAGTATTATAACACTAACATAAGTTATACCCAAATTAACTAACTGTCATTACGTATTAGGTAGTGATAATATATGGTAACTCATACCAGTGTAGCTCAAGGTTATTATAATGACTAAACTCATTTAATAAAGTTAATAACAAGTCTCAATCGTACTATCCTACATGAAGTTCAATTAGCACTAACTTATCTAAACAAATATTGTACCGAACCATTTAAAAGACTGTTATCATTATAAAAGCTAACCTGAGTACTTGTAATTCAACCCTGCAGCGGCATTCCCCGACGGAGGCGACGACCGCTGCGGCGCGGTGCCTGAGGTGATGAGGCATGCATTAAAGACTTCGGCGATGGCGGGAGGATTGTGTGGCCGGAGGGCGTCGGAGAGGAAAATGAAAGGGTGAGATCGCCCGGGATCTGAACGACGGGCTAGAAAGCAATACAACATCAGCCTTAGGCGATCATTGTGCGCGAGTTCGGCAGGTGGGAGAGGGGGTCGTGGGGCATGAACTGGAGGAGGAGGCTACGGCCTAGGGCTTGGGTGCGGCTGGTGTCTAAGTGCGGAGAGGACCTGGCGCAGATCGAGTAGAAGGAGGGGCACCGGAGATGACGTTGTGATGACCACGGACTGTCGGAGCATTCGGGGGACGGCGCCGGCGATGCTGGCCGCGAGGGAGGGCGTCGGGGAGGCTGGACGGAGCTCCGACGGCTGTATGAAGGTCAGGCCGACGCGGGGAGGCCTGCTGTCGCTGGGCGGCGCTAGGCGGCACCACAGGTGACGCTGCTGTCGCCAGGGCGGCGCTGCCGATGCCAGGAGTTGCTGCCGCGACGCCAGGAGGTGGCGCAGGCCGACGGATGAGTGCTCAGGCCGAGATAATCGTTCCCCCGCGAGAACAGAATCAGCTTGCGCTGCGTCATCTTCCCCTCGTCATCGTCGGGCTCTTCCCCTCCGGCGGGGTTGGGGAGCTCTTGGAGCCAGCGGCGGAAGCTGAGCACATCCATCTCGACCTCCACAGAGGAGCGGTCCCAGGGGTGGGGCCCATCGAGTGTCTCGATCTCGGGTGTGCGTCCCACGGTGGCGAGGAGGGAGATAGGGCGGCGGCGACGTGAAGGCCCGCCGGTGGGGTTTAGAGAGTGAGGGAGAGGGAGAGTTAGGGTTATGGGGGGGATGCTGTTATGTGGTGGCGGCTAATAGCTGAAGGATGGAGGAAAAGAATAGGAACCTAGGGTTTATAAATAATATATATATATATATATATATATATATATATATATATATATATATATATATATATATATATATATATATATATAGAAGTAGGCTGTGCATCAGGTTGAAGATTAGTTCCCTATAGGAATATGGTGAGGGTTGTTCACGTGTGAACCTAGGCTAGAGTTGTTAGGTTAGCTAGGGATAGGTTATATATAAAGAATAGTCTTAAAAGTTATAAACAACAACCAATCTAACTTTCTATCTCACCCTCTCTCTTGCTGGTGCGTGACAAGGCAAAAGTGGGCTAAATCAAAGTTCGGAGGATGATTAAGATTATTATTAACTAATAGTAAATGTGTGCCAAGTAAACTTAGGGTTAAAACACTATTAGGTTGGGCAAAAAGTGAAAATAGGTCAAATGAAGCCCAAAAATTGTGAAATAAATACTGGGGCGACCGGGAAAACGAGAGAAAGGAAACCAAGGAGACGGACCACAGTTTCGATGTCGAGGGTCGAAACTAAAAATAAAAATGCCTTACGACAAAAGTGAAAATCGTGACGTCTCCTCAAACAAAGTCAAGCCGTGGGAGAACGACCCGTGAAATGTCGTTCCAAAATAGTTCCACGATTTAATACTCTCCGAGAGAGTCATAACGGCATATCACACTATAGTGTTCAGAAATAATCAAAGTCTAAAATAAATACGTGCACGGTCACAAGCACGTGCACGAATAAGAGTATGATCGAAAACCGGCCGTTACAAAAATGTATCATCAGAACTTCCAAAAATACATCAAAAATCCATAACCAGCAACTATCCTTCCCCACTCTCTCACGACTAAATATATCATCTAAAGTGCACATGGGAGAGTCCTCCAACGCAAGCTCAGGAGGTGGAGGCAGGGTCAGCAGCAGCAGCAGGCTCTGCAGAAGGGGTGGTGGTCACGGGGTCGACTGGAGTGTCCACTGTAGGGAGAGTCGCAACAGGAGTGGTCTCGGGAGCACCGGAAGAAGTATCCACCGAATGAATGGTGGCAGCAGGTGTGCTCTCGGGAGCACCAGCAGAAGTAGCAGCAGCAGACGTACCCTCTGGGGCACGGACAGGAGATCCAACAAGCTCCTGGAGCTCAGCCTCATCCATCTCCTCCTCGTCAGAAACTGAAGGAGGAATCTCAATGCCCAAGTGAGAGCAGATGCGAGCCAGCATCTCCTCAGAACGAGAAACACGAGACTCCACACGTCTCAGAGCAACTGAAAACTCAGCGAGAGTAGGAGCAGGAGGTGGAGGAGTAGCTGAAGAGGTACCCTCAGTGGCAGAAGGGGTAGTCCTCTGAACGTGACGAAGCGCCGCAAGAGACTTCTTGACGGCCGTCGCATTCAGAGGATGACCCAACGGACGCTGGTCATCGGGAGGGAGAGGGACCCCGAAGTGACGAAATACAAGGGTCAGCAGACAAGAATATGGGATGTGAGGTGATTTTGTGGACTTTCGGATACATTCAAAAGAGTCCATCTTATCTAGGATGATACGAGCCCAATTGATCTCGCCCCCCATGAAGAGAGCGTAGACCAGCTTGAGAAACGGCTGGGAGGGCAAGCTAGAGGAGCCGTACTTCGGAAGGAGGCACGACTTCAAGATAAGATTGAGGACCCAAGCATTCGGCTTAAACGATTTTGAGGGGACGCCAATCATGGCGGGAGGGATAACATGAAACATCTCGGCAAGCATCGCCTGGTCCAGATCGTGGATATTATCCACGGAGATATCGGCAGGAAGAAGGCCAGAAGATAAGACACCTATCAACTCCCCTAAGATTTCTGCCGTAAGGACAATAGGTGTCCCCAAGACAGTCGTCTCAATGGAGTGAGTGTCGTCATACTGACCCCGAACACGATTCGCATAGCATATGACGAATAGGGAAGTGCTAGATCATTTCCTCAGAACATGGACTTGCTTACTCAAATAGCATACGACGAATAAAAACATGCCAAAGATTTTTATCTCGATATCATGATCATATATATATACACATTCAATATATAAACCCAAGAATATCAAAACAATATGAAATATGAAATCATTCTAGAATTAGCATCGTCTGAAGCATCTAAAGTAATATACATAATCATAGATCGCACACTTTTCAATTGATAGCTTTCTATTTGGAGTATAAGAGGTATCACACAATATGAAGCAATAAGAATAGAAAGGAGTGGTCTTCATGAAATGCATGCCAAATTTCAATTCATGGACTTCGTAATACTTTTAGAAATCTCCCCGAGTATAGAAAATTACCTAACTTAGGTTGTCATGCACAGATGAGTAGTCACTCTCACACACGTCATCGGATCCCCTCCCCCAAGCTTATCTATAAGCGTGGTGGCATCAAATAAAACAATAAGACTTCTCCCCATTTTTGAAGCTCCAAAAAATGAAAAATAAAAGAGGGAAGAAAGAGAGAAAGAAATGAAATAGGATCATGTATGTACTTCTTTTCTTCCTTTTTTTTCTTCCTTTTTTCTTTTCTTTTGCTCTTTTTTCTCTTTTTTTGTAATCACAACATATATATAATCAGGATCCCAAATCAAGAGATAGAGAGATATGCATGTATAATTTTTTTCTTTTGATTTTGGGGTATTGGAGCATGGACTTTATAGCGGGGAAGATGCCAATATAAGATTCGCTAAAGGGAGATTCACCAATGATTTTAAGTATAGAAATGATGTCCAAGATATGTGGAGAAAGAAAAATATGTAACACTCAGTTCACTCTTTAGAATGTGCACGACAACTTTCAGCAGAGTAATGTAATCTACTCAGTTTGAACTCAGAAAGTAAACTAATCCAATCATATCAAAATGACATACATTCAATCAACCTGAAAGTGAAGCGTACAATTTTCATGCAAAAAGAAGTGATATCAGACAACATAGCAGTACTCCCAATATAGACAATCAATGCGTGAAGCTTGGTGTGTTTTCTATGAAAAGTATACAATATAAACCATCAGTCTCAGCTAATAGTAGAATTTCATTCACATTCATATAATGAAGGTGCAAGTTACTATTTCGGGGATGGTGGAATTTGAGGGCAAAAGGTTGATGGAATTTGAGGAGGATATCAGTCAGTCATCTCTTCTGAAATTTTTTTAAAGGAACAAATCTTTGTCGATGTGGTAGACGTCGTGGACGTCGATTCATTCCCATAGACGACGCCAGATGTTTCGGGGTGTTTTCTCACCGCTGAATTGTTACCGGAGGGTGAGAGGTCAACGTGGTCAAAAGGGACATGTGGGACCTCCGGGATCAGTTGAAGGCGCGTTCGCTCGGTGAGGGATGCGCGGATCCTTGCGTTGGCTTACCGAAGGGTAGCCTCGGTAAAGCGACGACCTCCTGCTGGTGGAGACGAGTGGGCTCGGGGACGAAGGTGCTCGGCTCCGGCTGGGAAGACGCTGAGGGGTAGCATTGGCGTCGATGGATCTCCTGGACCTGAATAGAAGAGAGAGCTCGTCAGGGAGGTCGGACCTTGGTTCTGACCAATTCCCCTCCAATGCCAAAGTCAGATCTGGTCTGATAGGTGCTCGGTGTGATTGGGCTTGGTTCGCAGAGAGACCAAGCACCGATCCTCGGGCCGAGGTATGGAGGAGAAGTATATAAAGGTGGGAGAAGGTGTAAGAGTTTGTATGAGATACCTAAATTGTAGATCTCGAAGATCCGCCCCCCCTTCCGATGACGCATCACCCTCTTCATATACCTGGGTCTCTATGCAATAATGGGCCATGATGAGACATTATTGCCGTCATTCAGGGGGGGCGTGCTAATTGGGAAGTATTGACCCCCTTAATTGCGACCATTTGATGAGGTGCATGAATGCCATGAAGGTGGAGTGATGGCTATGAAGGTAGTTGCCATAATTGATGAGTGCTCCCTTGGTTTGGGGAGCGATTTCCTCCACTACGGATAGTGGGCGGTTTTTTGGGCCTTCGTATTGAGTGAAAAAGCGCGGCCCGCCCGTGAGGTCCTTGGGCCGGAGCACAAGGCCGTAGTGGGTTGGTTGACTGGTCGTGGTTGACTTGACTTCTCCGGGCTCGGTCAAAATGGTTGTATCAGATTGAAATATGATCGTATCTTAATACATCAAAATGCTCAAATTGATATCGCACGTAAACCAATTGCATGCATTCACAATACCGCACGTAAACCAATGGATTCGGTTCAATTCAATTTGATTTGATTCAGTTAGGTTCGATTCGGTTCGAGTATGGTTAGGTTGGCTCAGGTCGGTATGGTTCAGTATGGTTAGGCTAGATCTATTTCAATTTGATTTGGTTCGTTTCAGTCCAGTTCGGTTTGATTTAGTTTGGTTCGGTTCAGTCGGGCTTGGTTTGGTTCGATTCAGATTGTATTGGTCAACTTAAGTTTGGTTCGGGTCAAATTGGTTCAGGTCAATCTAGCTTGCTTCAGTTCGGTTTGATTCGGTTAGGATCGGCCTGGTTCGGTTCGGTTCGGTTCGGTTTGGATCGGATCGATTAGGTCTGATATGGGTAAGTTAGTTCAAGTTGGGTCGATTCGAGTCGGTTTGGATTGTGTCGATTTGTTTCGGTTCAATTCGAATTGGTTTGCTTCGAATACATATAGTTCACCTGGAAATGATATTACAAACAATTTTGACCAGATGGCCCTACCTCGCATGTCCTCGTAATCATATGGACATATTCGTCCACGCCAGTTGGGAAATCATGGTTGATAAGACTGTAGCACTAAGGATTGAAATGTGATAGTATTTTAATAAATCAAAATTGTCAAATTCATTACAGCACAAAACCCAAGTGCATGCACTCACAATACTAGAACCAATGGATTCGGTTCAACTTGGTTTGATTTGATTCGGATCAGTTCTGTTCTGTTAGGTTCGGGTTAGTTTGGCTCGGTCGAACTGGTTCAGTTTTATTAGGGTTGATGCAATTCGATTTGGTTTGGTTCGGTTTAGATTGGTAGGGTTGGTTTGGTTAGATTCGGTTCGGTTCGTGTTGGTCTGGCTTGCTTGGTTCGGGTTGGTTTGGTTCGAGTTTGTTCGGTTCGGTTTTAGCCAATTTTATTCAGATTGGTTCGTTTCCTTTCTGTTGGATTCAATTTGGGTCGGTTGTGATTGGGTTTGGTTCAGATTGATTTGGTCCGGTTAGGGATCAATTTGGTTCGAAGCAAGTCGGTTCTATTCATTTCAGATTTTGTCGATTTGTTTCGTTTCGATTCAGGTTGGTTTGGTTCGAAAACTGATCATTCGCCTTCAAGGGCTATCACGGACAATTTTGACCAGATGGCCCATGACCTGCTCGTTATCCCAATCCTATAGACATAGTCTTTCACTCTAGTTGAGAAATCATAATTGATTACAACCATGTAGGAATAAGGATTGAAATGTGAGTATATATTTATAATTTAAAATGCTCAAATTGATTACTGCACATAAACCAAATGAATGCATTCACAGTACTAGAACCAAAGGTTTCAGTTTGATTTGGTTTGATTTGGTTCGGCTCGGCTCGGGTTAGACTAGCTCAAGTCAAGCTGGTTCTGTTTGGTTAGGGTCGGTACAGTTCTATTTGATTTGGTTCGATTCGGGTTGGTTGGGGTTGGTTTGATTTAGTTCGGGCCATACTGGTTCGGTTCGGGCCAGGTTGATTCTGGTCAGTCTAACTTGGCTTGGTTTGGTTTGTTATGGTTTGGTTCAGTTAGGGTTGGTCCGGTTCGATTTGGTTGGTTTGGTCTGTATGGTTTAGTTCAATCACGGTCGGTTCGATTTGGTCGGTTCGGTTCGGGCCAATTCGCTTCAAGTCAGTTTGTTTTGCTTCGGTAAGTTTCAGTTTAGGCCGATTTTGATTGGGTATGGTTTGAATCGATTCAATCTGATTAGGGGTTAATGTGTTTTTGGTTGGCTCAGTTTGAATTTTGGGATCACATCAGTTTGTTTTGGTTCAATTCAGGGTGGTTTGGACCGATTACCGACCGTTCACCTTGGATGGCTATTACAGACAATTTTCACCAGATTGCCCATGCCATGCCTACCCTCAGAATTCTATGGATAATCTCCCACTCCAGTTAGGAAATCATAATTGATTACAATCCTATAGCAATAAGGATTGAAATGTGATACTATTTTATTAAATCAAAATGCTGAAATTGATTACCACACATAAACCAAATACATGCATTCACAGTAATAAAACTAATTGATTCAGTTCAATTTGGTTTGATTCGATTTAGTTCGATTTGGTTAGATAGGCTAGGGTCGGTCTAGTTCTATTTGGTTAGGATCGGTCCGGTTCGACTTGAGTCGGTTCAATTCGAATTGGACGGAGTTGGTTCGGTTTGCTTCGAGTCAGGTAGGTTTTGACCTGTTTAGCTTGGTTTGGTTTGGTTCGATTCGATTAGAATTGTTCGGGATTGTGATCGGTTCAAATAGCTATGGCCCAATTAAGAGTCAAAGATCGTGTCAGTTTGATTCGATTTGAAATGCAAGCATTCACAGAACTAGAACCAATGGATTTGGTTCGATTTTATTCGAGTCAGTTCAGTTCGGTTCGGTTTGGATTGGGTTAGATTCGCACGGGTCAGTTTTGTTCAATTTGGTTGGTACAATTCGTGTTGGTTTTGTCTTAAACCAAACCGACCCGAACCCACCCGACTCGAACCGATCTTAACCAAACCGACCCGAACCAGACCGATCCAAACTAATCCGAATCAGACCGAATCGAACCAACCCGCATCGACCCGAACAGAAACGAACATAACCGACATGTCTCGAACCAAACCAAGCCAAACCAACCCGAGGCGAATCGAACCTACCCAAGCCACCCCGAACAAAACTAACCCTAACCAGACTGACCGGAACCAAACCGAATCAGATCGACTCGAGCAAACCCAAACCAAACTGACCCTAATCGAGCCAACCCGAACCAAACCAAACCAAACCAAACCGAACCAGATGGAACCGAACCAATCCTAACCAGATCAAACCGAACCAGACCAGACCAACTCGAGCTAACCCGAGCCGAGCCGAACTAACCTGAATCAGACCGAATAGACCAGAATCAAACGACATCAACCCGAACTAAAATGAACCGAACTAACATGGCACGAACCAAACCAAGCCAGACCAACCTGAGCTGAACCAAACCTACCCAAGCCAACCCAAACCAAACCTACCCTAATCGAACCGGACCGGACCGGACGACCGTCCGAGCCGGACCAAGCCAGATCAACCAAACCGAATCAAAACGACACTATCCAAACCAAGCCAGACCAACCCAAACCGAACCTAACCAACCCAGGCCAATGCAAACTGAACTGACCTTAACCAATCCAACCCAAACAACATCAAAACCAGAACCGGACCGAACCTGTCCAACTTGAACAAACCTGAAACAAACCATCGACCAACTAAAACCGTACCAGACCAAACCAAAACCAAAACAATCCTAACCAGACCGAATCGAGCCAGATGGACTCAAGCCGAGTCGACCCGAGGCAAGCCAGACAAACCCGAACCGAACCAAACCAATCCTAACCGGACCGAACCAAACCAATCCTAACCAGACTGAACCAAACCAGACTTGACTCGAGCCAAACCGAACCGAACTTACCTCATCCAAACCGAACCAAAGCGAACCGACTCGAACCAGACTAAACTGAACCAAACCGAACCAAACCGAATCAAGCCAGATCAACCGATCCGATTCAACCCGACAATATCCAAACCAAGCCAGACCAACCCAAGCAAACGCAAACCGAACCGACCTTAACCAATCCAACCCGAACATCATCAAAACCAAAACCGGACCGAACTTGTCCAACTTGAGCAAACCTGAAACAAACTGACCCAAATCGAACCAACCAGAACCGTACCAGACCAACCCGAACCGAACCGAAACAATCCTAACCAGACCGAACCAAACCAAACTGACTCAAGCCGAGCCGAGCCGAGCCGAGCTGACACGAGCCGAACCGACCCGAGCCAACCCGAACCGACCCAAGCCAACCCGAACCGAACCGATCTTAACCAAACCGACTCGAACCTGACCAATCCGAACTAACCCGAATCAGACTGAATCGAACCAGAACCAGCCTGCATCAACCGAACTGAAATGAACCGAACCGACATGTCCTGAACAAAACCAAGCAAGCCCAACCCAAGCCGAACCAAACCTATCAAGCTAACCCGAACCAAACTGACCCTAACCAGACCAACTAGAACAGAATTGTACCCGACCAATCCGAACCGTACCAGAACCAATCCGAACCAGACCAACCCAAACCGAACCGAATCGAACTAGACCAACTCAAGCCGAACCGAACCAACTCGAGCCAACCTAAACCAAACCGACTCTAATCGAACCAACCCCAACCTAATCAAACTAAACCAATCCGGACCACATCAAACGGAACCAGACAAACCCGACCCGACCCGAACCAATCCAAACCGAACCAGACCGACTCAAGCCACCCCGAATCGAGCTGAACCGACCCAAGCCAACCAGAACCTATCTTAACCAAACCGACTCGAACCCATCCAAAACAAACCGATCTTAACCGAACCAAACCGACCCGAACGAGACCAAGCCGAACTAACCCGAATCAGACCGAATCGAACCGGAACTAGCCCGCATCAACCCGAACTGAAATGAACCATACCGACATGTCCCAAACTAGACCAATCCAGACCAACCTACGCCGAACCAAACGTACACAAGCCAACCCGAACCAAATGGACCCTAACCAGACCAACTAGAACCGAACCGAATCACACCGACTCGAGTCAACCCAAACCAAACCGATCCAAATCGTACCAACCCGAACCGAACCAACCCGAACCAGACCAACCCGAACCGATCCTTACCAGACCGACCCGAACCAGTCTGACTCAAGCCAACCTGAACCAAATCAGGCCGAACCGAACCACACCAACCTAAACACAACCGAACCAATCCTAACCACACCGAAATGAACCAGAATGACTCGAGCCAACCTCAACCGAACTGACCCGAACCAAACTCACTACATCCTAACCGACCCGAACCAAGCCAATCTTAGCTGACCCAGCCCGAGCCAACATGTCCCAAACCAAACCAAGCCGAGCCGAACCAAACCGACTCAAGCCAACCCGAACCAAACCGACCCAAGCCAACCCGACTAGAACCGAACCGAATCAGACCGACTCCAGCCAACCCAACCCAAACCGACCCTAATCGAACCAACCAGAACCAAACCAAACTGAACCGAACCAGACCAATACGAACCAAACCAATACGAACCAGACCAACCCGAACTGAACCAATCCTAACCAGACAGACTCAAGCCAATCCAAACCAACCCGACCAAAATCGAATCAACCTGAACCGAACCGAACCAATCCTAACCAGACCGAACCGAACCAGACCGACTTAAGCCAACCCAAACCGAACCGGCCCTAATCGAATCGAACCGAAGCGACCCGACCCGACCCGACGCGAACCGAACCGAACCGACCCGAAGCGAACCGACCCGAAGCGAACCGAACCAGAACCGAACAAAACCAATCCGAACCAGACCGAACCGAACCAGACCGATTTGAGACAACCCGAACCGAACCGAACCGATCTAACCCAAGCCACCCAAACTGAACCGACCGAAGCCGAGCCGAACCGAACCGACCAAAGCCGCCATCCGAACTAAACCGAACCGATCTTAACCAAACAGACCCGAACCAAACCAATCCGAACTAACCCGTATCAGACTGAATCGAACCAGAACCAACCTGCATAAACCCGAAATGAAATGAACCGAACCGACATGTCCCGAACCAAACCAAGTCAGACCAACCCGAGCTGAACCTAACCAACCCAAGCCAACCCGAACCAAACTGACCCTAACCAGACCGACTAGAACCGAACCAAATCAGACCAACTCGAGCCAACCCAAACCAAACCGACCCTAATCGAACCAACCCGAACTGAACCCATCCGAACCATGCCATCTGATCCGAACCAATCCTAACCAGACCAACTCAAGCCAAAACGAACAGAACCGAACAAACCCGAACCTGACCAACCCAAACCCAGACCGAACCTAACCAGACCCACTCGAGGCAACCTCAACCGAATCGACCCGAACCGAACTTACCACATCCAAACCGAACCGAACCAGAACAACCCCGAACTGGACCGAACCAACCCGAATTGAACCAAGCCGAACCAAGCAAGATCATGCCGAACCGAATCAAACCGACACTATCCAAACAAAGCCAGACCAACCCAAACCAAAACTGCCCAACCCAAGCCAACGCAAACCGAACCGACCTTGACCAATCCAACCGAACCGAATAAAAACCAGAACCGGACCGAACCCATCCAACTTGAGCAAACCTGAACCAAACCGACCCAAATCGAACAAACCCGAACCGTACCAGAACCAACTCGAACCAGACAAACCCGAACCAACACGAACCCAACCGAACCCAACCAACCCGAACCCAACCTGAATCCAACCGAACCAATCCTAACCAAACCGAACCAAATCAGACCGACTCGAGCCAAACCAAACCAAACCGACCCTAATCGAACCAACCCGAACCGAACCGAACCAAACCAATCCGAACCAAACCAAACTGAACCAGACAAACACGAACCGAACCGAACCAATCCTTACCAGACCGAACCGAACCAATCCTAACCAATCCTAACCAGACTGAACCGAACCAGTTCGACTCGAGCCAACCCGAACCGAGCCGAGCCGACCCGATCTTAGCCAGACCGACCCGAACCAGACCAATCCGAACTAACCCGAGTCAGACCAAATCGAACCGAAACTAGCATGCATCAACTCGAACTGAAATGAACCGAACCGACATGTCCCGAGCCGAACCAAGCCAGACCAACCTGAGTTGAACCAAACCTACCTAAGCCAACCCGAACCAAACTGACTATAACCAGACCAACTAGAACCGAACCTTATCAGACCGACTCCAGCCAACCCAACCCAAACCGACCCTAATCGAACCAACCAGAACCGAACCGAACCGAACCGAACCGAACCAGACCAATCCGAACCAAACCAATCCTAACTAGACCGAACCAAACCGACTCAAGCCAACCCTAACCGAACCGACCATAACTGAACCAACCCGAACCGAACCGAACCGAACCGAACCAGACCGAACCAAACAATCCTAACCTAACCAAACTGAACCAGACGGACCCGAGCCGACCCGAACCAACCCGAGCCGACCCGAACTGACCCGATCTTAACCAAACTGACTCGAACACATCCGAACCGAACCGATCTTAACCAAACCGACCCGAACCAGACCGAATCAGACCAAATAGAACCGAAACCCGCCCGCATCAACCCGAACTGAAATGAACCGAACCAACATGTCCCAAACCAAACCAAGCGAGACCAACCCGACATGAACCTACCCTACCTAAGCCAACCCGAACCAAACTGACCCTAACCAGACCAACTAGAACCGAACTAAATCAGACCGACTCGAGCCAACCCAAACCAAACAGGCCCTAATGAACCAGCCTGAACTGAATCAATCCGAACCAGACCAATCCGAACCAGACCAACCCGAACCGAACCAATCCAAACCAGACCGAACCAACCTGAACCCAACCGAACCCAACCGAACCAGACCAACTCGAGCCAACCTCAACCAAACCGACCCGAACTTACCCCATCCAAACCGAACCGAACCAGACCAACCCGAACTAAACCGAACCAGACCGAACTTAACCAAACTGAACCAAGCCAGATCAACCCGAACCGGATCAAACCGACACAATCCAAGCCAAGCCAGACCAACCCAAACCTAACATAACCAACCCAAGCCAATGCAAACCGAACCGACCTTAACCAATCCAACCTGAACCGAATCAAAACCAGAACCGGACCGAACCCGTCCAACTTGAGCGAACCTGAACCAAACCGACTCAAATCTAACTGCAGCATATGCAGATGCAGAACCTGATCTGTGCAAAAAAATGTGTCAAGATATCACAATGAAAAATTTCAAGTCTGCTGTAATAATGTACAAGGCAAATGTCTATGTAAAGTGTAGTTACATGTGTATTAGTCATAACCCATGTATGTCACGGGCCGTTTAAATATTTTCCCAAAAAATTGCAATTCATTCAAAATCTTCCACCCACCACAAAAATTTGCAGCCTCTCCAAATCCCCTCCAAAAAAATTTATAGCCACCTTCACAATATTTTCCCCGCCCAACGAAAAATTTTAATCACATTCAAACTAAAATTTACTTCCCCCAAATTTAATCCCCCCGAAAAATTTTCGTTCCATCAAAGTATAGTTCACTCTAGATTTACTTTCCCCTAAAATTTCTACCCAGATTGAGTTCCCCCCTAAAATTTTAAATTAAAAGTTGGGTCCCAATTTAGTTAACTAAAAAATTAATTCACCAAAATTTAGTTACATTCAGATTTGGTTCCTCCCAAAATTTAAATTTTTAGTTTCTCAAAATTTAGTTATGAGAATAATGTAGAAAAGGTGGCACCCGATCTAATAGATCGGGTGCCAAAACACAAAAAATGGAAAGTACGAGCCCCACATGGACTTGTACTTTCTGTGGGGCCCTCCTTTGTGTCCTGCATCTGATCAATTAGATCAGGTGCCACCTGATCTACATGATTCTCTTTAGTTATATTCAGATTTAATTTCTCCTCAAAATTTTCACAAACTCTCATCCTACCCAATGATTTCTCAAGATTCAATCCCAGCCGGATTTATACCTACCTTTTTGTCCTAGGTTAGCAACCCCAATAAAAAACATTCCTCAATTATATAATAGATGTGACTAAGAAGAATTAAGTTTGGCAATAATCCCAAATCATAATTACATATTTGATCACTCCACCCAATATTTATGCAAATATATTCCAATATGATACCAGCATTTTTTTCCACTATCATTTTTCATTGGAACCAAAACAGACCCAACCCTATAGTACAGTGATTATTTCCTTTTTATTCCTTTTTTTTTTGCAAACAGGGAGGGGGATTCTACACTTTCCCTTGCAACCAAACATGCCCTAAATTTGATGATTCTATTTTAAACTTGAGTTAGGTTTAAATTGATGCTGATTAACTAAGAAAAATGTACATGTGAGAAGACTCTTCAAACTAAATAGGCAAAAGGGAAAAAGAACCAAATAACCGAACATGCTTGGTGCAAATGGATTCAGAATTTGCATCGAACCGAATCATTGTCATGGACGATAAACAGTCAACATGGTTCAATAAAATACGAAAAATATAGAATAAAACTGGCATGGAAAGTAACCTCCTAACTCTGACGGACGCATCAAGTGTTGTCTGCTTTAAACCGCGAGAGCCCCTGCCCCTGCCCCGTCTAGAAGCATCACTTCTCCCAACATCAGAGGCATCTTGAGAGGCCATAGATCCTTTCCTTCCCCGGCCAGCAGGCTTCAAAGTTGAGAGCATGTCTGATGTCGTCGCCATCTCTAAAGGAGTTTGTACTGCTAGCAACTTGTGTACTTTTGCCTCTAAAGCCATACAAAGTAGCAACGACCAACCATCAACATGCAGACATGCAATGTAAGTCATACATGGAGAGCTTTCAAGCAATCATATGGCTAAGGGCACTAAACAAAAAGGATTAAGAAGTTCTGATCAAAAAAGGCATTCATCTAGAAATGATGTAAGAGCAGTATATTCTATATCAGACCCAAAAAGGTATGAGAACTAATATTAGTAATGTATCACATGAACCTGCACACAAATTTACAGTTCCTGCTAGTTTGTGGACAAATTGGTTGACAAGGAAAGACAAGAGACATGAAAACATGAATTTAATTTGAGAAATTATCTATATATATTATAAGAGAATAATGCATCCAATTATGCGAACAGCAAGGGAACGCTGTCAACCTGTGGGTCTTGTGAGTTGGATGTGATTCCCAATGTTTCCTTGGGCTGCAGCGTCCTTTCCATTAACGTTCCTGCAGCATAAGAGGAACGACTTTAGACACATTCCATGGCACGAGTCGATGGCATTAGCTCCATCCCTGCATGCATCCACCAACTTTGAGTATTAGCTCTTCCTCTTCAATCTTTAAAGTATCTGCTTCTTTCTTTAATTTATTCTGTGTTACAGAAGTAGTTGATGATCATGTCAGAAGTTGCTGCTATACCTATAATAGAGATGTAGGGACATTCCGGAAAAATGCACAACTGCTCTTAATCACTGGTTTGGAAGAAACTGCCGAAAGTTAAAAAGTGAACTTACACGAGTCTCCTCAAGATTGCACTGCAAGCAAGAGTAAAAAGCCATTTTATCGTCTTTATTAACAAAATCATGTAGCACTATGTCCAAATCATTAACAGGAAGGATATCCATTTTCTGCAAAACGACAAGCAGACAATAATCAGTTTTTGACGTGTGTCTCTATCGTGTGATACAGCATTGAGAAACTTAACTAGCTGTTTGATTATGAGTTGCTTTAATATAATGCCAACATGCTTTCGTAAAATTCATATCACCTTACGGTTGCGGTTTAAATATGGGTGCACAAATCATCAATCTCCAGACTAGTATGATATTGTCCACGTTGGGCCTTCACAAGGCCCGCATAGTTTTGTTCTTGGGCTCTCCCCAAAAGGCCTCATAACAATGGAGATTCAATTCCATATTTATACCCACAATCTCCTTGTCTAGCCGATGTGGGATTATATTTGATATCAATCTCCACCTCAAACATAGTCTCACATAGTCACCTCTAGTCTCACAGTCACCCCTTGACTGATCAACTAGATCCGACTATAGGATGGAGAGGTCAATGATCACATCATTCAACCGATCAATTTGATCTTTCAACGGGTGACACACATCTGCTCGATCGAGTCACATCTTCACTGTGCATGGACGGGCGGCTTACGTGAAGTCTAAATCATTACTCGAGAGCTCAATTCCACATGACAGCACAGAACCATATAGTAACATTTTGGCAGCTCTCGGCAGCTTCCGCTCTACTGCATGAGAGGGCCTCAATTCCACATCGACTAAGTTCGGGGTCTGGCTCTAATATCACTTGTTGGGGTTTAAATATAGACGCACAACTCATCAACCTCCACACTGGTATAATATTTTCCACTTTGGGCCTTCACAATGACTCCATGGTTTTGTTTGTGTGCTCTCCTCAAAAGGCCTCATACCAATAGAGATTCAATTCCATATTTGTACCCCCACAATCCCTTTGTCTAGCCAATGTGGGACTATATTTGATATCTCACACTTCTTGTAAAATTACCAGAAACGACACGATGCCCATTTCATCCATAAGAAAACAACACATTTTGTGCAAGACATTAAACTTGTGATAGCTTTAAATTTCATGCAGCATATTATCTCTTTTAGAATTAAGGCATTGAAAAAAGTGCATGCATCATATGGGTGGTATATATGAGGTGTGGGGGCACGGGCAGCCACAAAATTAATTGTGTGGCCCCCGCCAAAAATATGTATGTATTGGGACCCCACTAAACTAAATGCTGGTTGTGCCACTGCTAAGAGGTCATCTGTCTTGACACCAATGAGACACAAAGGAATGCTTTTGGTATCAACCGGAACAGGCTCATGAGAGTTTCAATTTGCAGACTTCCCATCTTCATTTTATCCCGATGGTTCCACTTTACCATTGTTGGTGTAAGCTCCAGGCTGCTTATATCTTCATCTTCCTTTTTTTTCTTTCTTTTTTGTGGGTTGGTGGTGTCTCCTGTTGGATCCTGTAGATGGCAAACAACACTAGAAGGGGGGTTGAATAGTGTTGTTCAAATAATAAATCTTTTTCGATCGTTAATTAAAACCCTTCTATGTTGCCTAAGAAACCAAGTAGAGTGATCTACGCTTGGTTCTTAATCAACAAGTTAATCTTATAAAAATATAAAAGATAAACAATTATGATTACAATCAGATAAGAGATCTTTACACACAGATAGATCTTTACACAGCGGAATTAAACGTATGATCTTTGTAATATGCAAATGAACAAAGAATTACAAAGATATAATAATAACAAAGTAAATAAGAATTGCTTGCAGAGATAAATAATCAAACACAGAAAAGCAAACGCAAAGACAAGGATTTTTATCATGGTTCCCCACAACTTGGGTACATCCAGTCCCCGACCAATCCGGTACGAGATTTCCACTATTGCCTTAGCAATACAAATACCTAGCCTTACCTAGGATTTCCAACTACCTAGACTTGTCTAGGATTTTACCATTGCCTCAAAACCCGAGGACTTTACATTGCCTCACAACCCGAGGACTTTACCTTGCCTCACAATCCGAGGACTTTTCACAAACACCTTGCCTACAACAAAGATTTACAACCACCCTTATCACCAAGGGACTACAAGTAAAATCAAATCCAACACACCACAATGAATTAGTGGAGATTGGTTTTTACACCCAATAATTCTACAGCCAAATTAAATTTGCAATTGTGCTTAACGTGGCTAAAAGAATTTAAATCATTTGTAGATCACGCAAAGAATATGAATTTATTCAATGTGATCTATAATCTAGATGTGTTCTTAGATCACACAAAGAATATGAAATTATTCAATGTGTTCTAGAATCTAGATGTTTCAAAAGGGGTTATTTAGTACCACCCCCATGTGTTTTCTCCATAATTAGTAATACCCCCCTATGGTTTTAATAATTAGTAAGACCCCCTGCCCCGTTAAGCTATTGACGGTTGACCAAGGTAAGCCGTTAGGCATTTAAAACGTGTGTGTGATCTGACGAAAATACCCTTAATGAAAAATGTTAACACCTATATATCATTTGGGGCTTTTTCTTCATCTCCCCCACGTCTCCAAGCTAGGGCACCTGACATTGAAGCTCAGATCAAGCTCGAAGCAGCCATGGTGATGAGCTACCATCCTTCCCCCTCCATCCCCTCCCCAAAACACATCCTCTCCTCTCTCGCCTGCCGATTTGTGAAACCCTAAAACCATGATTATCGTATGCAGTGCACGATTTGCAAGGCAAATGGACATGCTGCAGATCAATGTTGCCTCCCCAACTCACCATGCGATATCAGGGGTTGTACTGGCAATAGAAGACTTCGCGTGTCCACCCTCTCACAGAGCATGAATCGGAGATTTCTGAGATGTGACGCAGCCAACTGCAAATCGTTCCAATGGCTGGACCAAGCAAACCCCACAGAGACTCCACCAAAGTTGGGTTGCTTCAGTTGTAGGGAACACTCACATTTTGTAAGGGATTGCCCGATGCAAATAGCTCAATGCAGAGCTGCAAATTGTGGGGTGAAGTGTAGAGTGCTCACAAGCAGGCAATCCCACAGCTATGGAAGGAAATTTGTGTCGTGTCCCCAACCTGGTTGTGGCTATTTTCAGTGGCTTGACCAAGCAACCCCCACCATACAGAGGAATGTTGAAGATGGAGAATAAAGTTCACCAAGCAGGGGTTTAGTTGAATTGAAGATTAAACTGGAAGGGAAGTCAAGTGTGGAGGTCAAGCTTAATTTGGGGGAGGTTGATCACGTGATGAAGGGGTTAGAAAATGTTCACCTGTAGAGCACTGTAATGTATTGTAATGGGGGATCAAATGTAATGTAATGTGGGTTGACAAGATGCAATGTAGGTTTTTTTGGGGGTTGAACTGCAATGTAGAGGGTGGTTGATGATGTGTACTGTTATGAATGAAATGCCAAGTTATGAATGCAATATTGCCTTCAACAAGAACCATGATCAGTGTTATTAGGAAATGAATTTGAAATGGCTTTAGCCCAATATCCAACCACAAACAGGACAATGACTGACCTATATCCAACACTGACCCCAAACAGGACAATGGCTTTAGCATAATAGGGGCTGTGAGTACCAATATCCAACACTGACCTAACATATATTGGCATAACACATACCCAACATGGCACAACATAAAAATGCAGCAAGACATGCACCAGTCCAATATGCACAAATACATGTGTCAATATGCACCATAAAACATTACAAGACATAGCACAATCCACATTGCCACATTGATAGCAAACACAATCCACATAGCAAACACAATCCACATTGATAGCACAATCCACATTACAAGACATGTGTCAGCATCCCCATTGATAGCAAACACAATCCACATTGCCACAAGACATGCACCTGTATTAATATGCATAGACATTCAACATTCACCAAGACATGCTGCAATAGAATGATACATTACAGACATGCTGCAGCTGCAATATATTTCCATTGTATGAACAGACACCTTCACAATCAACTGCAATAGTCTGGCACAATCAAATACAACCATTACATGAACAAACACCTTCACAAAACCATACACCCAACCCCCCACAAAATATTTCCATTGTCACATTTAACACATTTAACCCTAGCTGCATATTCTTCACAAAAAATTGCCAACCATGCAACACAAAATATCTGCATCTGGACATTCCTTCAGCATCTCGCTAGCCTTGAGGTGAAATGCCAAACCTAGGACCTTGGCATGCAGCACCTCTCAGCCTTGTTAATACAGTTGAGCTGCCTTGGGTGACTGGGGTGCACTGAGTTCCTGGAGAAGTCAGGACTGAAAATGTCTCCTCACCTAACCAGTAAGCAGCCCTACCTGACATCCCTCTACCTCTTCCCCCTCTAACTCTCACACCTCTACCCCCTCTACCACTGCCTCCTCTACTACTGCCAATGCCATCTCTTGAACCATCACTTGCAGCTCTACCAATACCACCTCTTCCACTTCCTGGTGGCCTCCCTCTTGTTCTTCCAGCCCTGCCTCCAACTGATACCGACCCAGAAATGGATGTGATATCAGTTGAATTTGCCTCACCACTTCCCAATCCTCCTCCTCTTGCACTTCCTCTTCCATATCTGCCCCCACCTCTGCCTCTGCCTCTGTGCAATGTCAACCCAGGATGTGGCTCATTCTCACATGACCTTGCATTGTGGCCATACATCTTGCATCTCCCACACCTATTAGCTCTGTGTGTTGAGTTTCTATCAGCCTCATCTGCTCCTCTTGTTCTGCTTGTCTTGGGTTTGCCAGAAGCCCTCTTGTTCTTTGGGGGCAGGACAATTTGATCAGGCTTCAAGTAAAAACACAAACCATGTTAGGACATAATACCTGACTCCAAGAGATTCTGTCTGGGGTCATCATCAAGTTCTCCTCATATAAAGCCTTGTAGTTGCTAAGAAAGAAATAGGGACTGCAGTGGCTGTATGGACAAAAACAGATAACATTAGTGCAAACAACATTGACCAATAACACCAAAGAGGAAAGCATATTGTAACTTACTCCTCAATCTTCATCCTCCTCATATTCAGAGAGACAATGGCATGTATGCATGGAAGCCCAGAGATCTGTCACTCAGTGCATGATTTAACTCTTCCAAGAAAATCCTCCAAGATGCAGTGTCTTCACTCCTGCATACCATGAAAGCCAAGGGGTACAACCCCCTATTGCCATCCAAGCCCACAGCATTCAAGACAACACCTCCATATTTGCCCTTCAAGAAAGCCCCATCTAGCCCCACAACTGGTCTGCAATACATCCTCCACATTGTTGTGCACACTGCATAGGACACAAATAGCCATTCAAATCTGCCCCATTCATCCCTTGAATACTTGGCTCTATTTCTAGGGTTGGCTATCAAAATCTGTCTACAGAGCTCTGGAGCTGCAGTATAGGATTCATCATATTTGCCATAGAGTATTTCCAGTGCCTTGATCCTGCTGAACCAAGCTAGCCAATATATCTTCAATTGGTACCTCTCATGTACATCTAACTGTATACACTTGGGTGTATACTTCTTACCCCTTGCCCTGAGCTTCTCAACAATCAGTTTGCTAATGAAATCAGATCTTAATACATTGTTTTTTCCTTGCCTTTGTTGAAACACGTGTGTAGGATTTATTGTTCTGATCTTGAAAGTTAAGTCATCATTCACCACAGATGCATGACACCTCCATGAACATGTCTCATTCTTGCACTTTGCTGTCACTCTCACCTTCTCATTCTTCACATAAACATATTCATAGTGATTCTTCAGAGCATGGTTCAACAGATGTTCCATATACTTGTACACACTATCAAATTCCATTCCCTTCTCCAGCTTTAGCTCCTCTCCTTCAGCTTGGGTTCTGACTTCTTCTCCCTCATGTCTATAAAGATCCTCAAAGTTCCCTTCACTGTTATGGTCATTGTCTTCATCTTCACTACCATGTGGCAACCACCCAATGTCAAACCCATAAGGGGGGTTGCATCCAAATTCATCCACTCCATCACTTTCCCATTCTTGGTCATCAGCTATCATATCATCTTTATTGGCCTCGTAATCACCATCATCTGCACTTGAAGAGCTGTCCTCCCATGAGTCATTGACCTCACCCATTTGAGTATGTGTCTCATTCTCATGACATGTACATTGGTCATCACCCTGTTCCTCACCCATCTCACTTGAAGTATGTGTCTCAATCACCTGACCTTCTCACTTGGAGTATGTGTCTCATTATTATGACATGTACATTGGTCACCACCCTCTTCCTCACCCATCTCACTTGGAGTATGTGTCTCATTCTCTTGACATGTACATTGGTCACCACCTCTTCCTCTTCAAACATCCTTCTGCTGGTGCTTGATGGTTCATGAGCTTTCCTCCTTGCCCTGTCATCAACCTTTATATGTGTCACCTCTTTCACAGTTATAAATAGATGCCCACTGTAGTCATACAGACACATTTCATTGTTCATTGCCAACAGGTCCTGATCAGCATTGATCTCATACAATACAGGCTACAGCAGCTGCCTTGCTCAGATATTGGATATACATTATTGACTCTGGAGGCAGATTGGTGATTGCATAAACATTCTCCATCAGGTCAAAGAAGCATATCCTATCATCCACTTCCTTCATATGTTGTGTCATGCCTCCTCTGTAGTGGTTCACTGAAAAACTGCCATTTGCACTACCATCAGCCCATTTACCCCCCCAATGCAGTACATACTCCACACAATCATCCATCTTCAGTCAATACCAAGTATTGTCACCTGCACAGAAAAAATCAAAACATATTGCAGGGTACACTACAAACTAACATTTGGATAGACTCAACACATGAAGATGGTTAAAGAGGTATATACACAACCAGATTACATACACATACAACACTCCACAAATCAGAATACATACAATCAACACTCATGCAGAGTACATTCACGTACAGCAATCCTCTAATCATGGTCTCAATACATGATTCAATATCCCTAATAATCTTACTCAACATGGTCTACAAACACCCTATAGTAGAAATTGGAGATAGAAATCAGCAAAATTGAGAAATTGGAGATAGAAATCAGTAAAATTGACAAACACATATCATGTGTGGTCAGAACACTCTTCATGGGGCTTGCTAGAACACAAACAGCACCAAGTGATCGTCTTCAAGTCCCAAAACATCCTTCTAGCTACCCTAGAACTGATATTTCTACCATGCATGCAAATTCGCCAACCCCAAACCAAGAAACCCCATCTCATATACCATCAATGTCCCTCAAATCGGAGTTTACTGTCCATACCTGTTTGATTCGAACGTCTTCCCTCCTCTTCCTTCAAAGGAGCTTCCTTTTTGCCGCCAACTCGTTGAGCCCTAGCCTTTTCCCACTCAGTCTCATCTCCCTCCTTTCTCCTTCGTCTGCGAGAATGATCTTCTCGTTTCTTTGCGTACAGGCTTTGATTAATCCCAACCGTGTGATCCTTTTAATTCTCCAAGATACTCTACGATTGCGCCACGTGTCTCCTGGGATTAGATATTAAAGTCAAACGCAATCCAGTGTTAGGGTATTTTGGGTAGTGCATAAATAAAGTTATAGGAAATTTAAAATTAAATTCAATTACTTAATGGAGCATTACGGAGCAGGGGGGTCTTACTAATTATTAAAACCATAGGGGCTATTACTAATTATGGAGAAAACCCAGGGGGTGGGTCTAAATAACCCTTTCAAAAATCCTTTGAGAATATGAAAAATCAAAGAGAATGATTTTGAAAACCAATTTGCAATAGCCAAATAATAATGATGATCTTAAAAAGAATTATAAAAGAATATAAGCAATTAGATCAGAAATTGAAAAGCCGTTTTGGCTATGAAGAACGTTAAGAGCGATGAGATCTTTTGAGAATAATAATTTTGCTCAAGAATGAATTAGTGAGAAAAATGTTCTCATATGGTCTCTATTTATAGAGCCAAACGAGAATTCAAAATGATTCAAAATCAAGTTTGAAGTTTGCCCAAAAATCAAGTGAGAATTAAATGAGAGAGTGAATCAAGGAATTCTAGTCGCACAGCTGGTAGTCGACTCACTAACTTTGGTAGTCGACTCCCAGAGTGTTTCAGAGAAAATTTGCTACAACTGATAGTCGACTCCCTAACTTTGGTAGCCGACTACCAGAGTATCTTTTCATGTAGAAGACAGAAATCAATGTAGTGAACTACTGGATGTTTGTAGTTGACTACAAATTGAAACTTAGCTTCTATGAAAAGAATGCTCTCAAATAAGTTTTAAAACAAGTTTAAAAACATTTTAGAAAATCATTGTGTGTGTGCATATTCTTTCTTGGCTTTGACATAATCCTAAGAAAATGAAAAACAACTCACACACTAGACTCTATGAAGAACTTGAAGCTATGGTTGAGCTTGAGCTAGTTGCATAGGCTTCACTTGAGTGTGAGCTCCTCTTTAGCTTGAGCTTGAGCACATTCTTTGAGCTTCATCTTCGAGCTCCTCTTGTGCTAAAGCTTTAGAATGTAGACGTGGAATGTGAGCTCAATCCATCTTCATCTTCTATGTGTGTAGCTATAGTTCTTCTTCTCGGAGTATGTTTCGAGCTTCAATTAGCTTATTGCACAACCTACACACTTAAGTAGTATAATTAGTAATTTAACAACATTTGGTGTGATCATCATCAAAACAAACCACTTGGGATGGGACTAGATTCACATCATCTCCAACCCTTCTTTTTTTCCTTTATTTGTGTGTGTGTGTGTTTTTTTTGTGGGGGGGGGGGGGGGGGGGGGGGGGGCTATCCAACATTCGATGACACCTTTAGGTGGATATAAATATGAAACTATAGTGGAGTAATGGCCGCCGTCCATGGAGGCGTGAACCATACTAACAAATGTGACTGAGGTGCTTCTTTTTTTCCTTGGATCAACATAACTTTGCTACAGTAAGGCAATTGAAGAGATTGGTATCTCCCAACCATGACCACTGGATTGACCAGCATAATGTGGCAACTAAACCTCTGCAGAACCAAACCCATCACCGATTACATCATTGCATGTAATGCCCATAGTGCGACACAAATAGATCTGAAAACCATACTTTGAAGCACATATAGAAAACATCAATCAGTATATAATGATAGAATCAAGTCTGTTTTTGTGCAAACTTCCAGTTTATAAGGCTAATTATGCAAAATGTTCCTTGCATGACCAGTAAGTAGTTGAGCAAAACAGCGGGATTTGCTTTGAATATCATAAATTAAGCTGCATCACATCTTAACAATATCACGAATTCATGTCTGATCCAAATACTGACAAACCCATAGAAATCGGAGCCAGTCTGCTATTAGATAGCCACCCCCTTAAACCTGGAACCATCAGCTGCCATCCCCAAGGCAATTGGCTTGAGGATGAGAAGCATAACGGCGGTATAGAGGCTAGGAAGAAATTTGCTGCCCAGAACACATCTATCTTTTCCATATCTCATTTCCTTTAATTTTTTTGCTTTCAAGAGTAGTAAAATCAATGTTCTCTAGGTTACCCCATCAAACTTGGCTGAAACCAGTTTTCAGCCGGACCAGCACCAGCCAAGATCAATCCAACCTTGAATCTTGTCATTGGCATTGGAATACATGTTTTCCACACACTAGTCCTCACCATCCAGTTATCCATCCCCCAAAAAACACAAAAACACGATAATGATAATAATAACAGCACCAGCAACACTTAACCTTTCGAGGAAGTCAATATGACGGCCGCCAAATTTTGCCAAGCAAATCATAATTCTTCATTTTTTTTATATTTAGAACACACAAAAGAAAGCGCACAGTAGCTAGGTTCCCCTTAAACCCTTCCTTACATCAGAATCTGGTTATACGTAAAAGGTCTCCCCTCTTCACCAGTTTTATGATTGAATATATTAAGATGGTCAAACTCATTACGATACATGACAGCTTGTCCAACATATCATACCCTGTACACAGGCATCATTCTGATTCCATACAAAGTACGGACATCATGCTACTCTGCCTCGCTGAACTTTGCCAAGTTACAGTATTCAGTACTCACTGAAAATTGACACCCATGCTATATAAACCATGTCTCTTATCGATGGACGAAGGCTCATTTATAATAAACTCATTTTTGTTTATGCTTATTAAATTAATCATTCAGTATTTTCAGTCCAAATATGACAAAAGAATTTATATTGCATGCCAGAGATAAGCATTAGGAAGAAAGTAGAGTACCAAATTGCTTTCTGCTACTAAAGCCTCGATGTTTTGCTGATTTAATTCTTCTGGACGAAGTCTTTCAGAATCACCAATTTTATCTACAGTTAAACATAACAGATCAATTTAAGACATCTTGCACTCTAATATAGATATTAATAATTGTCTACGCAATTAGCTCAAATAGTTTTGATTACTAAAACATTAAACAGAAATATAAAATTTGCAAAATAAAAGAGAAGGTCAAAACAACTTGCGACAAGGAAGACACCGATTCCTTTCATAGATGTCCCAAGGGCCAGACAACTCATATGTTATTTTGATTTATCAATCATTAACATTTTAGGTAGGACTATTTGAATACAATATGTGATTTAACATTTCTCCATCAATGGCAAAAAGCCTAGCTTCCTTTTTAACTAAAACCCTACTTTCCTCTTCAATAAAGATCAATTGGCAGTGATAGCAGCTAAAGTAACAGTGTGAGGCTGTAAGCAAATACAAGAACCTTGAGAGTCTGCAATCAATATATCTCAATGGTTGCATGTGAAGGTCAAGTGCATGCTTGAATTAAATCCGATGTTCTTTGATGTTGGTATCAACCAGCTTTCTGTGCAATTAAGTATAATTAGAAAAATAAAGGTAAATTTATCTACGAGTTTTGAGAAACAGATGAGATGGATGGGGGATAAGAAGGGAAAGGAAACTGTTGCTTTGCCATAAAGATACAAGGCCAAGTAAAATGAAAATGAACAAACACTGTGTTGAAAATAAATTGTAAAATGATTTAATGAAATGTTTCCCATTATTCTCATAATGAAAAAGGGACGATGAAACAGAAGTCAGTTATTGAAACCAATGATGAGAGTATGAAGTAAAGAACAGCCGCTACAATGTTATTTTTGTGTGCTGCAAAATTCCTCCATCTGCACAGCCTTTGATGGTCATGTGCCTCCCTTTGATTGTTGGGGACATGAAGGGAGTTTTGGGGCTTTCTCTTTTGGCCACCGATACACACACACACACACACTCACACTCACACACACACAGAGAGAGAGAGAGAGAGGCTGAGGCAGCTGAAACAAAAGGAAAGAAAACAGAGGTGTGCTGCAATTTTTTCAGTGCTGCCATCTTTTACAGAGAAGGGGGGGGGGGGGGGGGGGGGGGGGGGGAGTGCTGCCATTCTTTGAGCTTCGATAGAGAAAAGGAGAGAGAGTAGAACCTAGAGAAGAAAAGCTTAGGACATGTAAGAGTCTAGGGTTCTTGTGTTTCCTTTTGCTCTTCTTCTTCGTTGTGAGTTTGTGAGGGCTTGGATCTCCCAAGTTATTACTCGCGAGAGGGTGAAGAAGGATTCGGTGTAAAGCTCGAGGATTTCTTCCGATCAAGATAGTGAATTGTCTCGGAATGCTGGAGTAGGTTGATTCTCAACCGAACCAGGATAAAATATGTGCATCTTGTATTTTCAGAATTGTTGTTGTGTTTGCATCCATATTTTGTTTGTTAAATTGATACCGCAAGATCTGAAGCGGGAAAAGGTTGTTGTAATCTTGTCACCCTAATTTTTGCAAGCCTCTACTCCCTAGCTAGTTGTTAGGGTTTGCTATTCCGCAGGGGTCGGCAAGGTTTTTTATCAACACCCGAAATCTTGTTACCTCATGTAATCGACTATATAACATATTAAGGATAACACACAAAAAGGTTTGGGCTTTGGGCTTTGGGCTTTGGGCTTTGGGTCTAAATTAGAACATGCCCATTATTACAAGAGTTCCCATAAATTTTGCCTCTATAAACAAATGGGGTCAATCAAATAAGCAATTTTCCTCACCCTCGCTAGAGATTTTCTTTTCTTTTCAATTAATTAACAATCCGATCTGATCAATTATCTAAGACATCAGATTAGATTTGTTCTGTTTTTTCATCCACACCTGACCAGTTCTTAACTGTTTTGGACACAAACATATGATCTTTGGATGCTGTTTTTGCATATGTACTGCATAAAGGCCACTGCTTATCCAGGTATGTCCAATAATATCTATTCGTATTGGATGCTTAACATTGGATGCTTATCGGATATATATGCATCCCCTAGTTTGCCTGCATGCAATATTGGCTGTGTTATCAACTAATTATACATGACAATTGTACGCTAAAATAAGAGATTGCCCTTAATGAAACAAAATGAAAAAAAAATTATGTATCCAATGCTGCCGATATCAGTGTTATGGAACATAAAAGTTAGGCCACCAAAGACGGGAAAGGTACCAGTCCATTGGCAGGTCTCACTTCTAGGTTGATTTATATCAAACTTGTGTATATAGATTTCTCCAAATTAAACCAAAATCCAATTCATCCAACCAGTTTAGGCTAGGCAAGTTGAATAAGATGTGGATTAAAGAGACTGAATTCAAACTTTAACTATTTAACATTGCAATGAAGCAATTATGGTTTTGGACTGGATTGGATATCTCTATGATGTTATCACTATTGAGGTCAAGAACTGGCAGGTTGAGGTTTGGATATAGCTTTTTTTATACATGTATATATTATATACAATGTTCCACATTTTAATGTTCATAAGACAGGTTACACCGCTTATAATTTTTGTTAGCTTGGTCTCCTCATCTGGCCACAGAAGAATAAAATAAGCAATAGCACATGGGAGAACATCATAGAAAGTGAGACATAAGGACAGAAAGCTAATTTGCACTTCGGCTGCAATGCAAAGTACCAAATTCAGTTAATGATGAGATGGAATGTGTCCCAAGATTCAGGTGACTCAACTTTGGACTACATGTTCAGAGTTTTCAAGAAAAATGTAAGCTGGTTGTGGCAAGTTCTTATATGAACATACCAATAAATTATTTACCAAGGTATAAAACAAAATGCAATTTCTACCAGAATACTGAAAATACCAGAAAAATCCAAAACTTTCATTTAAAAATCCAAAAATAAAAAATAAAAATAAAAAAAACGAAACCTAAAAGCTCAAAACATAAGGATTTAAATACAAAAATCAAAATCCTACATCCAAATTAAAAAGTTTAAGCCATAAAGTCTAACCACAAAATTTACATCTGGGAAATTTTAACCCTAAGTATAAACTGAAGATGAAAATCTTAACTCTTAAACCCAAAAGTTTAAGTTCAACAATAATCAGGTCATAAACAGAGTATAATAATAGTGGGATCAGTAAACAGATCGAATATGCGTTCAAGTCAAAAATAAACATGTTTAAAGCAGTTTTTAATAAATAATGAAGTTCATGTTTATAAACATTCTAGATCAATGTTTAGGTTCAGTAAACCCTAAATAGTAACCTATATTTAATAAAGAGGTTAGGTTTAAAGAAATAGGGTGGAACCACCCTTAACCTTAAGTATTGAAGCAACTAGTAGAGGTGGCAATCTGGACATGCCCTCATGACCCGAACACGACCCCGAACAGAATTTTTCGGGTATGGGTCACTATAATCACTTGCAAGTAAAAATTAGGTTAAACGGCAGTTAGTGTGAGCATGCTAGATCAGAGTTGACCCAGAATGTTACCCAGAATAACATTGGTGTGTATGTGTATTTGACTATATAAATATGTATGTGTATATGTATATATCTATTACTACTCTTAAAATCAAATGGTTTGGAACCTACCAGTCTCCCTTAATATTATTTTTTGCTGATCAGGGTATTTTCGAAAGTTTACTAAAACTTAATATAATAAAAGATGGAAAAAAAAGGTAAACCAATTTATCACTAGTCATAAAAGCATATTAACATAAATTATGTCCCCTTCTTTGTCAGTGGACCTAAGAGGGTTCGGCAAGGCATGGCCCCTTGAGTTAATGCACATGCCATATATAGAGTTTTTCTAAACAAAGCAATTGCCTATTAGAATCAATACGTATGCCATTGTATTATGAATCAATTCCTTTAATAGTGGAAAGCAATGTCACAAAATGATATCTATGGCAACTGTTCTCCTAAAACCTAGGAGTTAATTTGTTAACAAAATGTGCTTTGGAAAGAACTGAAAACAATCATATAATTATTTCCATATTGCCCTCCAGTTTGATATATAAACACCAATTTTATCTAATAACAAATATGTTTATATTTTCTATACATTTAAAATACATTTCTTTCTCATATATTATAACTCTGCATAACAGTTTAGGTTTCATTTTTCATTTTTCATTTTTAATGTAGTAAATGTTTTGTTAGGGGAACATTTTCCGTGATGTTTAAAATTATAAACCTATAACGTTCATCAAGTATTTTTCTTAGGGACACAAATATACCACTATGTTTTATCAATAGGGTACACCATTGGCCCTCTAAATAAAATTCGTAGGTCCACCCATGCCCGTCTTTTTCTTCATATTGGGTATTATGCTAATATGTATTAGTCGTATATTTGAAATTTTATTATAATATAATTTATTTAATTGGAAGAAAATAAGAAAAACTATTACATCGGATTCTCAATTGATTTAGCATATTTCATATTCATTGATTTGTAATATTTGAAACTCGTCAAATTAAAATCCCAAAATATATGAAATAAACTTTTAGTAAGTGCTTAAATAATAAAATAAAATAAAATCATCATTATCATCATTTTAGCCATCATCCCAAAATTTTGGTATCAGCTTCATGGACTCGATAGAAATAGATAAAATAATAAAATAATAATAAATAAATAAATAAAAAGATATAATAACAATGGTATTAATATTAATTAAAATAATAAGAAATAATATAATGTAATATAATATAATATAATAATACATAAACACAAAAATGTTTAAAAAATCATGTCAGATCATAATGTTGGTTACTTGATTTTCATGCATTACGATCTAGGGCTTTATCTTTCGTCAAACTAGTATCTTTCATATCCCCTCTTTTCACTTCTTTCCATGTCTTCTTCCGTCTAGCTCTTTTTCTCTTAAGCGATATACGTATATACTCTCTGTCTTTATAACATACGCATCACCAGGTCTTCAACGCATATGGCAAAACATTTCAAGTGATGTTCTCTCATATTATCTTTTGTTGGGACCACGTCAGCCGTAACTCAGATATCCTCATTTTTAACCTTATCTTTTCTAGTATTTTCACGCATCTACCATAACATTCGTGTATTTGTCATGCACATAGTATGTTCATGATTATTAGTAATAGCCTAACACTCTGTAGCATATAAGAAAACTGATATAATCAATGTATTATAAAACCTGCCCTTTAGACAAGATGATACACTCTGATCACACAAAAGAGTCAAAATAAATGAAAGTATTGATGCGTACCGCTAGGGATTTGATGATAAAAAGGGGATTTTTATTGGAATTTCAGATCTAGAATTAAAAAGAAACCCTAATACAATTCAACTACTCGCTAACTAAGACTAGGAAACAATTCTTAACCTAGGAGAAAAGCCAAATCCTAATACAATTAATCTAAGGGAATAAATAAAATACTCTCACAATTTTCGCATCCCAATTAGGGCCGGCTCAACCCCCCTTAAATAGCAAAACACCCCTTAAATGTCATTTTACCCAAATGCCCATGTTCCAATTACCGGCCGCAACACTAATTGGGACAGGGGCATTTGGGTAAAATGACATTTAAGGGGTGTTTTGCTATTTAAGGGGGGTTAAGCCGGTCCTAATTGGGATGCGAAAATTGTGAGAGTATTTTATTTATTCCCTTAGAGTAATTGTATTAGGATTTGGCTTTCCCCCTAGGTTAAGAATTGTTTCCTAGTCTTAGTTAGCGAGTAGTTGAATTGTATTAGGGTTTCTTTTTAATTCTAGATCTGAAATTCCAATAAAAATCCCCTTTTATCATCAAATCACTAGCGGTACGCATCAATTGGTATCAGAGCCGTCGATCCATGGCGAGCACACAATCCAAGGAGCGGGTCGAAATTTTGGAAGAGAATGTTGAACGGATAGAAGCCCAAATCAGCAAGGGTTTCATCGATCTGAGGAAAGAAGATGCCGAGATGGCCGCGAAGCTCCGGAAAGAGATGAAAGAGAACCAAGAGAAAACGGAGGCAAAATTGTCGGAATTAGCGGAGGCTATAGCGGCGTTGACCGCTCATCTTGTACCAAAGGCGGATCCAAGCAAAAAGGAGCCACCTTTGGCGACGGACAAGGGCAAAAAGATGATTTTTTTAAAGATGAGCCGGATCTAGAAGAAGACGGAGGCTTCGAGCAAGAGGACAAGGCGTGGGGGACTCGCAAGGACCAAGCGCCGCCGCGCTACAGCGAACCAGGCGCCGGAGGGGGATTTCTGCCCCTCCGGCAGCCCGCCGGATGGCCGTCGGGCCCCCAGGAAGCTTTGGGGGGCCCGGCGAACCCACACAGAGGCGGGGCGGGGCCGCCAGGCCCCCAGGAGGGGCAGCCGGGCCTGCCGCCCCTCCCTGCGCCTGCGACAGACCCCTGCGGCACTGCCTGGGGCCGCCGGCCCATTTTCAGGGCCGGCCGACCCCGGCGGTGCCTTGGGGGGCCTTGGCCGACCCCAGGGGAGTGCCCCGAGGCCCCGTCGACCCTTGGGGGGGCCCCGACTTTTCAGGACGCCCGACAGACTTTTTCGAGGGTTTCCAGGCCCCCGGGGGCCCCGCCCGAGGTCCGAGGAGCACAATTTGGGGGTTTTCAGCCTTTTGAAGGACCCGGTGGAGGATTTCAGCAGGGTGGAGGGCACCACCAGATTACAGGAGGCCCGTCGACTCAGCCCCCACCCTTTGGAGGAGTGACGGGAGACTGGAGAGCGTACCAGGACCCCCCAGGAGGGCACCAGGCGGAGTTTGGACACCCTCAGTGAGACTGGCAGGGGCATGGAGCAGAGGGAGGCTACCGTGATCGAGCTGAGGCTTATGTTCCAGACAGTCGACAGAGATACCAGCACATGGGTGGATTCCAGCAGCAGGAGAGAGGTGGTTACGGTGGCGAGAGGCGACTGCGGAAGCTGGATGTGCTCATTTTTGAGGGAGGAGATCCGGATGACTGGTTGTACCGGGTGGAGAGGTACTTGGAGGTGTCCACGGTCCCAGGAGAGGAGTGGCTTCGGCGATAGGGGTTTGCTTGGAGGGAGAGGCCTTAGGTTGGTTTCGTTGGACAGATCAGCAGCAACCTTTTCAGACCTGGGCGGAGTTTACGACGCTCTTGACGGAGCGGTTTGGATGAGGACAGGCTGGGGGCGTGTTCGAGAGACTGTACTCACTGAAGCAGGAGGGGAGCATGGGGGATTATATCAAGAAATTTGAGTCGCTCTGCCACCGAGTTCGGGGAGTATCTGAGGAGTCTTTGGAGGGCTGTTTCATGAAGGGGCTGAAGCCCACGGTAAGGTCGGGGCTGAGGCAGTTCGAGCCCGTTGGGTTGCGCGGGATGATGACGCTGGCCAGGAAGGTGGAGGATCATCAGGAGACAGAGAGAAGAGCCTGGGGGACGTGGGGAGGCTCTACCTTTCGAGGGCCGGATCCTGGAGGGGGACAAGAGGGGGCCGCAGGATGGGCAACATCCACTGACGGCACAGTGGTTACCAAGGAGAAGTGAATGGAACTACGACCTGGGGGACATACACGAAGAATGACCGAGGCAGAGATTCGTGACAAACGGACCAAGGGCATGTGTTTCAAATGCGACGAGAAGTTTACTCCTGGGCACCGGTGCGGGAATCGTACTCTTCAGATCCTGATAGTGAATGACGAAGAAGAGGGAGAAGAGAGTGTGATAATGCTGGAAGCCGGCGTGGACGATGATCAGGAGCACCTGCACGTGGAGTAGCTGACCATACCCTTCACGCACCACCTTGAGGACAAGGTGGTTTTTCCGGGGCGGAGTAGTGTTGCGGCCGGTAATTGGAACAGGGGCATTTGGGTAAAATGACATTTAAGGGGTGTTTTGCTATTTAAGGGGGTTGAGCCGGCCCTAATTGGGATGCGAAAATTGTGAGAGTATTTTATTTATTCCCTTAGATTAATTGTATTAGGATTTGGCTTTCCCCCTAGATTAAGAATTGTTTCCTAGTCTTAGTTAGCGAGTAGTTGAATTGTATTAGGGTTTCTTTTTAATTCTAGATCTGAAATTCCAATAAAAATCCCCTTTTTATCATCAAATCCCTAGCGGTACGCATCAAGTATCTCATAGAAATTCATATCAAATTATAATTCATTATGCTTGAAAAGGAAACTTGTTTAAAAAGATACAATTTCATTCAAATCAGTATTCCAATTGTATTGAAAATAAAATGTGCCAAATTAGAATTAATAAATTCATATCAAACTACTTTTCAGTAAATTTTCACGTGCAAGCATATACCTAAAAATAGTAAAATTTGATTATAAAGTCGTGATTTAAAGAAATAAGTAGATAGTTCTCTTTCTCATGTGCAAGACATGTGCCAAAAAACAAATGTATACGTGTGCTTATACATATATCTTTATATACATACACAAGACATGTGCCAAAAACTAGTGTGTATATGTGTATGTATACATAAATCTTTATACACACACATATATATGTAAGACCAAAGATGGGGATCCTATCAATCCAAATGGGAAACATGTTTCTTTAAATGTGATCTAACACATCTAAATTGCTTATAAATAAAAATTCAAATTATTTCGATATATTTTATTCATTCAAAAAGCAGTAACAATATCAATATCTTATAATTGTCATAAAATCACCACGTGTTGCATGTATAAATATGACATGCTAATTTGAATTTTTATTTAAAGGTATAAATATGCCATGCTAATTTGAATTTTTATTTAAAGGTAGTTTGATCACTCCAACGGAACAAAACTCCCACTTGAATCACTATTATTTAATTTTGGGTTGATAAGATGTGCATCTTTGATCTATCGAGCAAGGTTTGAAATCTGGTTTTCAATCTCGATATTATTTGGTGATTTGTAATATCGATATTGGTTGTATTGAAAGTCTTGGGCGATACATATTAGAGGTGTCAGACTTTATGTATCAATTTCCTTAGCTCACCATGGTCGTTAGTTACGAGTAGATCTTCACATTAAGCATTGATTCTTCCAACCATTAAATTATATTTTTCATACAGGATATTATCATCTCTTTTTTAATACACTCCATCAATTGGTTATCTTCATGAATTATCTAAACCAACCAATTTATCTCAGTGTGTTGTCATTTTTAAAGTTTGATAACTTAGCCTCATACTATAGTCTGAAACAACGTGAGATTATATAGTATCGCTAAACTTGAAGAGTTTTACCTGGTTATCATATGTTTTTACCTCTCCTATAAATTCGATCCAAAATGGTCGGTATGTATCATTATGAGTCATTTTTGAATCAATGATACAGACTAGTTTTGGCATGAATGGAATATGCATACTTGAAAACCAATTCGGTATAAATGATGTGTATTAGTATCGATTAAGATTTCAAACTTTGCTATCGAATGCATCCCACTCGAACCTTATTTTTTAAAATTTGTGTATACATAAATGAATACAAACGTAGATATGTGTGGAGAAAGACGAAAATATATTAAGTATCATATGGCATGAACGCTAGTGTCATATGGCTCCACTGAAAAGTCTACTCTATTATTTCTTAAACAATTAGCATTGTTGATTTTGATCGTCATATTCTTAAACCCAAACATACCAAAGATGTAATAAAAAAACTTTATGATATAATTGATCTACTTGGAGGAAAATTAACGGTTTTACATCGGTAGAAATTTTTTCATCTATTTACTGACAATCAAAGAATTTGAGGTTCATTAGATATGTGTAGGTTTGGATTTTAGAATATGACCATCAAAATGAACGGATTCGATTGTACAAAAAAATGTGAAGTGAAGAAACAAGTGCGTACAAAAAATGAGAATTTCTAGTTTCCACTTTAGCATATTAATGAATCCTTATGTCAATATGCATGTTAGTCTAGGTCTCAATTTTGATATTATTTCTAAAAGAAAATTGGAGAATTCTTAAAAATTCTATCTAGATTTTTGTCTGTATCAATAATAGATCATTTTCTAGGTAATTACTAATAAATATACTTATCAATCCAAAAAATGATTCGAGTTCTAACATATTGAAATCATATTAAAAAATTTCTCATAATTGTAACATTGATGCATAAATATATGAGTTCCTACTATTTATTTATTTATCTTTATATATACCACATTTCATCCCTTCTCAATTGACATGTCACATCTCATGAACTAATGTAACAATTTATTTAACAAAAAAATAAATTTGAAATTTAACTCAGCTCAATATAATGATATTGTCTTCACTAATGGCATAACTTGAGTATCCTCAATTTCCCATAATATCAACATTTTTTCATTTTAAATCACTTAATAATTAAAAATGCTCAAATCATTGATTTTATTACATGTCCATTTGCATGTGCCTTAATTTAGCGCGCACAGAGACATGTGTGTGTGTGTTATATCCATTATTATTAAGAAGTCTTTTCATAGCCTGGTGGACCCATGTTGGAGGTGCCCCCCACCCAATTTTTCAAAATTTTCATGTATATGCATATAAGGCAGCATGGCAAGCTTAAGTAAATTATTTTTTCTCCCAAGGGAGTGTTGTTTCTTTGACCCAGTGGTTGTGTGTTTTTCATTCCCAGGCAAATGGCCCGAGTTCGAGACTTGGTGGTACAATTCTTTTTCATATTTTTGTTTGAAGGATTAAATTTAGTCCAATGTAAAGAACTTCATGGCTTCTTTTTTTGGCTCAAAAAGAATGAAAAAGATTGAAGTGTATTTTGGGCAACATCAAAAAATTTCGTTTGACGTTTGAGAGTCTTTTTTTCATTTGACGCTATGCCTTTTTTTCATGTTTTTAATTATAACATAGTAGAGTCATCAATTAATTTAGAAAAGAAAAACGTCTAAACAAAAATACATCTTAGTTTAAACTTAAATTCTTGCACAAGTCATTGTAAAACAACGAATTCTTTGATCACACAAGGAAACGTTGTGATTTCTAATTAGTGTTTTTAAATTATCATGGTTAACTTAATATACCTAAAAATGATTAGTTACTAAGCACGTTTCTCACATTCCCTTAAATTTTAAAAATTAATTAATTCTTGGCTAGTTCAATTGATTATATTTTAAACTTTTTGTTTTTTTGCAAATTAACGATGTAATCAGCCTCAATTTCTCGTTCATATCTTCGTTAATATGTGAACGATTTTGTGTTTAATAAATGCATGGAAAATTTACTACCTATTTAAAGTAATTCAGTTTGAATCTTCGCAACTTAGTTTTGTTTTTATATATGCAATTAAAACTTGTTTTTGTTTTCGGTTTTCTTACTCGATCCCTAGCACACATGAGGTCTGAGCAATGAATATCATATCTACTTTGTTGTACAATTCGTCACCTCAATTATACTTAAATGTAATGAAAACACCTTCTTTATCGCTTTAGACTCCTCGACTTGAGCACCATCACATCTATGTACTTTACGACTGCAGTTTGTATGTATTCTTGCAATGCCGTCCCCCCCCCCCCCCCCCCCCCCCCCGATCATCTAATTCTGGTTCCACCTCTGGGTTAAAGCATTCCAGTTCCCAAGGAATGGGCCTAGGTTCAAGTCTCAACTCCTATACTTTCCAAATTCTTTATTAACATATACTGCCAATTAATAAAATAAGAATATACATGACTGTTATTGCAAGTTGGTTCATTGTCATTGTAGATGAAGGCTACATGTTGATGCCAGTGGTCAAAGATTCAGGTTATGCGAGACGTTTGTGTGGTAGACCAAGGTGAACCTGCCTAACAAACAGGTTTAGTTGAGTTATATTTGAGCGACCCAAATCTTCATCATGTCGGATTAGGGTTTAGAAATATTGACCCAATAATTAATCTGCTGAAGTTCAGATCAGCTACAATGAGGTCAGGTCAGAGTTGACCAGACCACAACCTCAGATGAACCGATCTGATTATCGCTGCTACTAACCAAAACGGACAAGCATCACCCATAGATATGGAGTAGATAAGGTGAGTAGATATTCAAGTTTGAATGGGGATGATAGAAAGCTATGAGACATGTCAGCAATGTTAGTAACTTCCAAAAAATTTGAGATTGTTGTATCATTAATCCAGTAGGTTTCTATAGAAAAATGTAACTGCTCTTGACCCCCTCCCCCCCCCCCCAAAAAAAAAAAAAAAATCAAAACAAAATCCAAGTTTAAAATAATTGGGGATAAGGGGGAAAGAAGTCATTTTACCCGTATTGCTAACCTCCATGACTTACTATCAGGTCACGGGTAAAAAGCATTGAAAATTTTAAAAGAGAATATCTTTTGCTCAAATTTTATTTTAGTTGATCTTTTTTGGGAATATGGGTAAATAAAGTAATTAGCTAATTGCTGGAAGCGGATAATTTTATATGTACCATGATAGAATGGAATCATTCTCTAGAATAATAAGTCACGAAATATCCTATCTTGGCATGGTCAATTACACATTGTTAGTTTTTTCGGCTGTGGTGAACCTAGCCTTAAAGATCCCTATAGATATGAAATATAAACTTATTAGAGGAGTACAGTTGGCACAAGGCAGCTATTCTCCCAATTTAAGTTAACAGTCTAACATAATTTGATAAATTTAATCTTCTTCTTCTGGTCTTTGGCAAAGGAAATTGTGATTCCCTAAAAATATTAGTAAGCAGATTGAGCAAAAGTGCAAAAATGAACCTGAAATGGCATTAACCCGTGTTAAAAATCCTCAAACATGAGATGGTAAGATCAAAATAAAAATAAAAACCCAACAATTACCGGTTGGCAAAAGCTCATAATTCTACTGATCAAGCTTGCATATCACCATATAAGGTAGTACTTCTACTGAGACAATCACCAAATCTAACTTGAATCGCACTGACCAGAAGTTAGTCTTCATTAAGACTAGCTCAATAAAATGTAGCATTTTAGTTACCAACCAGATACACTAGTTACTTTCATAGTTGGGTAAACTATCACAAAGGAAAAGGAAGCAGGAAGAAGTGAATATATGAGGGTTAAGTTGTTTAAGCTTAAAATTCGGCATACAAAATATCAACTATTACCTGATTCCAGTCTAGAGGTGTAAGATAAGCATCAAAAAGTTCAGGAGATAAGTGTGCCCGATAGTCCTTGTCACCTTCCACATTATGAATTCCATGTGCATGCATTACCTGAATATAGTGTTTCGAGAACCAAACTGAGAAATAAGCATCCATCTATGAAAATACTCATGAACAGAAAATGATATAAGATTGTATGTTCATTTTATTGACCATCACGAACCAGGTGTAGAGTTTTACAACGATGCAAAGGAAATAAACTGGAACCAGTGCTGCAGTCCATCTCTGCAATAAGAAAGTTAAAAAAGATGAGTACAAGCATTGCTCGCGAAGGAAAGATAATGCAAGCTACCACCCCATCCATTTCTCACCACAATGGAGTTAGATATCGAGTTCAACTCCAAATTGAATCCTCGCAGTTATGATTACTGTATGATTTGTTGACAGGAGACTAGCTTGTATAAACCTAGTGGACACGTAGGAAAATCTAATTTGTGCAGTTTAAGCTCTTCCAATCAAGAAACAATTCTTCAAATATTCCTAGACTAAAAAACAGTCCAGACTAGAGATGAGTGAGTACACTATCTCTGTGGTATGATAATAGAACAATAAAGCCAGAAGAAAAGACATTCATGTTTCAAGATATGCAACCAAAAATAGAGATATAGGAATGTCCAAGCAGAGGGAGCTTTAGATGTTGGTGGATACTTTAGATGACCACATACAAATCAAACATGCATCATCAAACCTGAAAAGACAAGTATCGCAAACTATGCATACAACAATGGTAAGAATAACAACAAGGGCACAGTCATACACAACATATGTAGCTTATCAACTAATACATCCATCTGTTTTGCTATAATGTGGTGTTAAAATTATCAGTTGCATACAATAGGACTGGCAATTTGCTTGAGGCAAGGCAAGTAAGCTTCCATACGAAGCTTCCACTATTTGCCCCTTTTCACGCAATTTTTCTTTTCTTTTTCTTTTTGGTGCACTTAAAAGCATTTACTTCAACGTGAATCCTTCTTCAGTTATCCCTCTTGGCCTCTAACATAGTAGTAGTAACGGTTGTCTTCTAAATTCGACATAGATTAAATTCAGGTTAAACTACCATCTTTGATTTCTGGGATCCTAATACAATGGTCTTGATCTTGAAATACAATACAACAACAACAGCAAAAGCATTTATTCCAAATTTTTTGGGCTCGGCTAGTTTTGAGATCCGGCCCATCACAGACTAGATCATGCGCTTTCATTTGTTCTTTCTTTCTTTCCTTCTTTCTTATTGACCAAGAAGCTTCACCGTTGATGGAAATATTAATAAATATAGTAATCACATCCCATCCATTGAAGCGTGCATTCAATGGATGAATGGATAGATGGATCAATAAAACAGTAAACGAAAAAAAGGTAAATGGAGAAAAAACTGATCGATTGATGAATGGAGTTTACCTGAGAAGGCGGAAGAGGACGACGACGAACAGCGGACGGAGCAACGAATCTGAGTCGGAGAGAAGGCGCCGACTCTGTGGCTGTTACTAAGATTAATATTGTTGCTGAAAAACGGGATGAGCTTTGGGGAGGCAGAGAATCTGAATGCGTATGTCGATGGTGGAATTAAACGAGGAGGAAGGCAAACGATGGCCATGAGACACACCCGGGCCTAATCGCCCCAATTGCTTTTCTTGCCCACTGTTTTTCCTTTTCTTTTATTTATTTTTTTTGGTTTTTTAATTTTAATTTTTCTTGGTACCCAGCTTCGAGAATGAAACGATGGGAGTTGAATTTGCCACTAAAAATTTGTTGATTTGCCATTGAAAGTAGAGTGTTGTTATTTGCAACACACTGTTTTATGAATACACCACGAAACTTTTTGCTTTCCAATTTTAACTCCAACATATCTAATTTCACCACATAGCACTGCATTCATTTTCAACTCACCTACGTCCAGCCGCGGCCACCCCCCTCTCTCCCAACGACCCAGCCAACAGATCAACGGTGGCCACCTACCCCCCACCCTTATATTCAACAACGCGGCATCCTCCGGCGACGGTAAGACAACACTAAATGCAAATCGAATTATAAATATTGACCGAAAAATTTCTGAGAAATTTCCTCGCAGACTAACAACGCGGTATCCTCGCAGTCTGGTCATCAGAAAGCTTTCCGAGAAATTTCTGCCCCTTGCAAACCACACACGGCTCCATGGGGAGATAACACGGCTTGCTCCTACTAACCTGCAAGCAAGGGAGGCCCCTGAACTGAATCTTGTGGTTGTATTGATCCCTGAAGTAATCCACCAACCCCAACTCTCTCCCATCCCTGTCCCTGAACCTGAGATTCTACGTGGGCTCGGCGGTGAGGCCGAACACCCGGTACCTCTGGCCGCTTTCGCAGTGGCAGACAAAGACCCTAACGTTCTTCAACGCCTTCTCCACTTCTCGCCTCTCCTCGCCCGGCACCCCCCGGGTTCTCCCCTGCGAGAGGTCGTCGAGGAAATCGCATCGCTTCTGGAGGTAAGGGATCACCCCCCGATGCTCCCGTGAAACGCCAACACAGAGAAATCTACGTTGAGGGCGAGGCCTTGCTGCGTCGGCCTGAGGCTTTGGAATGAGCCTCTCAGTCCCACCGCGCCCCCTCGGATGTCTTTGGCCCCTCCCATTGAGGCCGAATACAAACACCTGCCCATCTGAAAACAGCTCTCGGTTTGGCTCTCCCTTAGCACGACATCCAACGCGTGAAGATAGTCCTGAGGAAGGGGAACCCCGTCTTCCTCTTCTTTGAGGTACTTGCTCAAGTTCTCGGCGCTCAGCTTGGATGCCAGCCTGATGTTCACCCCGAAGGGCCTGGGCCTTTGGGTGACGCCTGAAGCATCACCGTTGATTGGTAGGCTAACGAAGAACTCGAGCTGGTCGTCTCGGAACTCGACGGCGCTGTACAGGCTCTTCCGGCCATCAAACGCCAGGGCGACACCGGAGAGGATGTCGGAGTTATCATGGACCAGTTTGTTCTTTATCAAGCGAGCGATAACTTTGGATGGGTGTGGAGAGATATCGACATCGTAGTGAAAGATTTTCTGGGTCGTTCAAAGACGAGGCCGACGTCATTCGAGAGGGGGTTGACCGCGGCTGGACGTGGATGAGTTGAAAATGAAATGGAGTGTTGTGTGGTGAAATTAGATATGTTGGGGTTAAAATTGGAAAACAAAAAATTTTGTGGTGTATTCATAAAGCAGTGTGGTGCAAATAACAGCACTCTTGAAAGTATTTCCTCGATCCATGTCATTTTACAGTTTTACCCTCGTCCACCCCCTCGTCTGATGCCCCGCTCCTGCCCCCTCCCCTCCTCATCCGCCCCCAGACACTCGTCTGCTCCCCCGCCCCCTCTACTTGTTCACCGCACCCCCTCCCTCGCTCCCTCGTCTGTCGCCTCCCCAGCCACTCGTCTGCTCGCCCGCACCATGCACCCCACCCCCCCAACCCACCGCCCTACTCGCTCTTCTCGTCCAATGCCTTTATATCTATTATCTATTCGTCCGCTCCCCTCGCCCCCATCCTTTCTGTAAGTTGTTATGGCCTGATATGGCCAAATGACCTGATAATCGACCCGATACTCGGTTGAGGACACTCGTCTGCTCTTCCACCCCCTCCATTAGTTCACCGCACCCCCTCCCTCGCTCCTCTCGTCCGTCGCCTCTCCAGCCACTCGTCTGCCCCCCCCCCCCCCACTCGCTCTCCTCATCCAATGCCTCTATATTCATGTGGTTGTTGGCTTGATATACACATGGGCTGTCCATGGTTGTTGCACCAACCCAATGGGGGATTGGTGCACCAATCCCCCCCCCCCCCATCTAATATAAAAGAAGGACAAGTTTTTGGTTATTAGTGTCGGAGAATTTGGGAATCCAATTGAGCTTCTATTGAAACAATTGGTCGTTTAGGCGACCTAAATATTTTGTATGCTCTCTATTTGTTGTTCGTACTAGATACTTCGACGATCTGATTGCTTCTGCTCGGCGCACAACAATTGGTATCAGAGCTTTGGCGACGAAGATCTAGACGAAGAAGATGAACAAAAGTAGCGACGACAATCCTTCTACTCCAATGGCGCAATCTTCAACAACGCGAACTATCGTATTCAGTACGAAGTTCGATGGGCGTATCAACTTCGGCATGTGGAGATGCGAAGTACTTGACATCTTAAACCAACTTGGTTAAGATCAAGTACCAGATGAGAGGCCGACTACGACGTCGGATGCAGAGTGGAAGATGAAGAACCGGACTGCTTGCTGCACGATCCGGCTCTACTTGACAAAGGAGAAGAAGTACCCTTTCATGGAGGAGACGAACGCGAAAGCGTTATTGGATGCTCTTGGTGAGAAGTATATGAAGAAGAATATCCAGAATCGCCTACACCTAAAGAAGAAGCTCTTTGGCCTCAAGATAGATGAAGACGTTTTAGTGGAAGAACACCTCGACTACTACAACAAACTTCTCACAGATTTGAGAAACATCGACGTCAAGGTAGAAGATGAGGACAAGGCGATGATTCTCCTCAACTCACTGCATAAAGACTATGAGCTTATTGTTTCGATCTTAAACTATGGTAAAGAATCTATCACCTTCAATAAAGTTTCCAATGCTCTTACTACCAATGAATTTAGAAAGAAGGATGATGAGATGATGAGGGGCCAAAGATCCGAAGCGCTTACCGTGGTTAGAGGTCGGAGCAATGAAAGAGTTGGAGGCCACAAATGGAACCATAGATCCGAGATGAGTGACAATAATAGAGCTCCGCGCACAGACATCGAGAGGGATCAATGTGCCTTTTGCAAAGAAAGAGGACATTGGGCGAGGGAGTGCCCAAAGGCCAATAAGAAGAAAGATGCTACCGCCAACATCGTCAAAAGCGAGGAGGTGGATGAGTGGGTCCTAGTTGATGCGACGGAAGGGGTAATGAAGGGGGGATGGGTGCTCGACTCAGGATGCTTGTTTCATATGACACCTCACAGAGAGTACTTTACTACTTTCCATAAAGGTTGTAAGCGTAAAGTCCTTCTTGGAGACGATGGAGCATGCACGACGGCGGGTGTTGACACGGTTCACATAAAGATGAGTGATGGTGTCACACGGGACATATGCGATGTTCATTATGTGCCCAACGTGAAGTACAATTTGATATCGCTTGGTTCACTTGAAGCCAAGGGTTGCAAAGTGACTATGGAGGACGGCGCTTTGAAGGTGACACAAGGAGCAATGATCCTGATGAAAGAGAAACGTGAAGGCAACCTCTATTCCTTGGACGGTACGGTGATGATGAAGACGACGAGAGTTCCAGATGAGCGAGCTACCGACTCAAGCTCGCACGCACCAAAGACGACGTCATTGGATGATCTTCGGAGAGATGGTCCTAATAGAGTCGATGGTTCAAGTCCGTATGGTGGAGATCCCTTATCCCCACAACTTGCACAGTAGAAGGATTCTATCAAAATTTGGAGACCAAGGTATGAGAAATGCCAACCTATAAGAGGGGTCTCGTTTGCTTTTTTTGTCCGGTGTGATGAGTCTCCAACCTTATACGGTGAGGTGGAGCATAATGGCAACCTATGTGGACAAAGGAAAGATTGGTGTGATGAGATGAAATCAACGACGAGTGATGAAGCTAAGGATCGGGTGGAGCTACTTGGCACTAGTGGTTGTTCGACGGACGAGCTTATGAAGGTCGATATTGGAGTCAAGTTCGAGTATGGCTCGAACTTGCATGTTGACGATATGAGATGACTTTGGTGGCCCCTTCTGGGGCAATGAGGCTCTGCGAAGCCATATGAGCCTTTCGAGGCAAGATGACGGGAACACGAGATGATTCTTACCGAGGATGAGCGTTGACGGTCGATTGTGTGAGATAGACCTAATATCTCACCAAGGTGGAGATTTGTGGTTGTTGGCTTGATATACACATGGGCTGTCCATGGTTGTTGCACCAACCCAATGGGGGGTTGGTGCACTAGTCCCCCCCATCTAGTATAAAAGGAGGACAAGTCCTTGGTTATTAGCATCGGAGAATTTGGGAATCCAATTGAGCTTCTATTGAAGCATTGGGGGGAGTTGTATGAGATCCTATTGGAAGTTCCATAAGATCATTGTGAGCGATCTTTGAGAGAGCCATTTGTGAGGATTTCTTTGTAGTGGTTGATTGTTTTATTTGAAATTAAGAGAAATGTTCCCTTGGTCGTTTAGGCGATCTAAATCTTTTGTATGCTCTCTATTTGTTCTTCGTACTAGATACTTCGGCAATCTGATTGCTTCTGCTCGGCGCACAATAATTCATTCGTCCCCCCGTTGTCATGCCCTATTTTGAACTATACGCGTATTCTACTGAACACACGTGTATTTCTACTTACGATACGTGGGTAGGCATGAAATAAGCGTAGATATCGGTGTACGTGACGTAGTGCAATGTGGATTAGGCCGTAATACGTGGCTAAGAGAAGAGAATGCGAAGTGTGAATGCGAAAGAAGTGCAAATGACGTCGAGGGTGTAAAACAACAGGAATGTGTTAGACGCGTGTGTGATGTCTGTATGCATGCATGGATGTGCGTGTATGTGTGTGTGGAGAGGCATGCTAGTGTGAAAGGGATTAGGGGTCAATGGCAACCCCGTAAATTTTTAGAAAGGCAAGGGGCAAAACGGTCATTTGGACTAAAGCTGCTGTGCGTACATCCTAAAATGGTGTGTGCATAAAGTAATGGCAAACTTGTAAATACTTGGAAGATGGGGGGTATCTTGGTCATTTCCACATGAAATATTCACTTGGAATATTCCTTTCTTGAAAGTGACGAAAAGAATAAGAAGAGATAAGAAGAGAAGGGGAGAAACCTAGAAAATTCTCACATTCTCTCATTTTCTCTCCTTCTCTCTCCCTTTTCCTTTCCTCCCCTAATTAGGCCGGCCATCCCTCCCCCCTTTCTCCATTTTCTTCAACTCAAAACCCTAATTTATCTCTCCAAAAATCAAGAATATCAAGTGGTTGCAAGTGGGAAGAAGGTGGAGAAGAAAGAAGCGAAGGAAAAGAGAAGAAAATCAAGATTTGAGGTAGGAATTTACTTGGATTTGGAATTCCATCAATTTTTTTCTTGCTCTCATGTTTTTATAGCATGATTCACTTAATATGTGATAGGGATAATCAAAAATCTATGTATCATATTCAATTTCACAATTTTCCCCTTGAAATTCTTAGCAAACACATCTCCTTTAAAATTCAGAAATCTTGATGTCAGATTTTGCCTTGATTGTGGTTACTGTAGCTCGAATTAGGGTTCGAAAAAAATATGATCTTGTAGATCTTGAAGTTCTACCCCAAAATCATATAAATTTTGACATAGGTTCAATTCAGAAATTAGGAGAAATAAATCCATCTTTATAACATGTCTGTTTGATTTTCAATGTTGACACAGTTTAGTAGAATTGGCCTAGACATCTGCACACATCATGGAATTTTATGATCTTGGTCTTGTTGGAAATTTAACAAGTTTTTCTAAAAATTCACCAGAGTACTTTTATGTCGGATTTTTTGCTCCAACATGCCCAAACTTGGATTTCAATACAGACCCTGAAATCTGTCTGAAAAACAGATCTGACACACTTCACCAAATAATTTACCATAAATCACCTACTTAATATTTTTACATGAAATTTTATCTGTGAATCCAAGACTAACATAGCTACAACTTTCATTTGGAAAGTTTTGTTAAATTCTGATTATAATTGGGTGACATCAGTCAATTGTTTGGACTGTTTGCAATTTTACTGCAAGCTGAAGTATTTGAGTGGTGATATTAATTGGGTATTGTTGCTAAATTTCCCTATATGATCCATGATTATTTTTGTTACTTGAAAGTTAGTTTAATTTTGCAAATGGCACATGTATATGATATTATGTTTCTTGATATGAACTACGCTCGTCAAGTGTTCGCTGAAATGCCTCAATGAAACAAAAGTTGAGAAACATGCGAAATGGTCATGTGTATATTTGTAATAGGAGAAATGATGTGAATGAGCAATGTTTTAGGACACAGATGGCACTACATGGAGCGAGAGCCACAGTAGGAGGTGGGGGGATTCACTGTGGGCCGTGACCGTGTAGTCACCTCTTGACTCCATCGGTAGTTGCCACAGTTGAGAACGGAGTAGATCATGATATACTTGCACGCCAGCACATTCATGGGATCCCATTGCATTGCATCGCATTGCATCTCATGTTGCATCATGTGCATCATTATGTATCATTATATCCATTGTGTGTGCTGTGTTGCATATATGTAATGTATGCGTGTTGCGTGTTACTCCTTCTGCTGGCAGCACTTCTCCTTCCATTTGCCTGTTTCTTTGTGACTCTGTGTTATGCTTCAGGCACTGGCACTATCTTATTAGATATTGGTTGCTTGAACACTTGTGTTGTAATTATTATTATTATTATTATTATTATTCGTGCTAACCCTTTTCTTGCAGTAACTCGACATTGGACCGCATGTATGATTCCCTTGTTTTAGCTATTTAATTTTCATTATATCACTTGTTACATGCTCTATTTCTCTTGCTTGCCTTGTGATTTGATAACCTTAAAACAGTGTTCCAAATCCAAGTTGGTTCCTACTGGGGCACACATTGATGTGCTCCTCCCCATTTTTCAGGTAGCAGGGTCAGCTTTGTAGTGCCCTGGGAAGCCACTACACATGTACTAGAGGGGGGGGGGGGGGTGAATAGCAGTTTTAAATAATAGGGAGAGTTATTCCTAATTATCGTGTAATTAACAAACAACAATGCAGAATAACAACGATCAACAAGAATAAATGCAAACGCAAACAAATGGTTTAATGGGTTCGGATCCACCCAAGTCTCCCCGACTTGTTCCCGGTGATCCTACGTCCCAACCACCCGGATCCCTTCCGGATACTTGAGTTAGAAACCCTAACTCAAGATTTCCAATATGACCACTTGCGAAAGCCTCACAAGTGCAAACGACCTACAATCGATGACCGTGAATCCCACAACCCGGGATCACGCAAAACCTCTCACAACCGAGAGTATACAATTCAAATATAACTGAAATGAAATGCTTACCAACAAAATACCTATGCCTTGAGATTTCTTACCAAATTAGGGCAAAGAGGATTTTGATGGAGGAAGAGTCACCAAACCCTAGCTTCAAGAAGATGACCAGTAATGGAAGCCTAGGGATGAGATGGATGACCTAGAATCAAGCCCTTGGCTTGGAAGACTCACAATCAATGAATCTCTCTTGAGGAATAAGAGTGAGGGAGAGATTCTTGAGAATGGGAGAGCTTGAAGATGAGATTTGAAAAGCTTCTCTTTGAATCAATAGAACTCTGGAAATAGCAGCCCCTTGGATCCTATGAAATAACCCCTTCAGGTATTTAAAGGATCAAGGGAAAAGAGAGAAAGAAACGTCGCTTTCAAAACTCCAACGGATCTAAATCTGAAGCTGACTAGTCGGTCTAAGAAGGATCACTGACCGACTAGTTCATCAACTAGTCGGTCGGTATTTAAAGGATCAAGGGAAAAGAGAGAAAGAAACGTCGCTTTCAAAACTCCAACGGATCTAAATCTGAAGCTGACTAGTCGGTCTAAGAAGGATCACTGACCGACTAGTTCATCAACTAGTCGGTCGGTGATTCAACATGGACCGACTAACAGCTCGACAGCCAAAAGAGTGATTTCCAGGCAACATGAACTAGTCGGTCTAAGAAGACTTGCCAACCGACTAGTTTTCCAACTAGTCGGTCGGTGAGTGTTCGTTGACCGACTAAGAGTGAAATGCACGAAGCTGAATACAAGTTACACTAGTCGGTCTAAGAACAAATGCAGACCGACTAGTTTCACAACTAGTCGGTCGATGAATGTTCTTGGACCGACTAACTGTAAACAGTAACTCAGGCTGTACAGAGGCAAGCTCAACTAGTCGGTCTGTGAAGGATTCCTAACCGACTAGATCGTCATCTAGTCGGTCGGTGAACCTTCTTTGACCGACTAATTGATCGACATGGCTGAGCTGAAATGAGTTAGGACATCTAGTCGGTTCATGAAGAGTTGCTGACCGACTAGATCGTCATCTAGTCGGTTGGTGACTCTACTTGAACCAACTAAGATGCACAAGAAGCCGAGGGAAGAAGCGATAGGCTTCGGGAAAGTTTCTAATGGCTTCTAAGATAATCCTAGCTCTAAGATATGAGCGATATGAAGATAGACATGTAAGAATTACTCAAGGCTTAACATTCTATAAATCGAAGCTAAAAGACTATGAATAAAACCTTAAGGAACGGTCTTCGAAAGCTTCGATCAAATCTTCATGACTTCCAAACAAAGGTCCAAAAGCTTCAACGAAGCTTTAGGCATTGAATACGAGCTTTGAGAAGTCTTAAGATGTCGCTTTGAGTGTTCTCGTGAATTTGGCGACGATCTCCATAACTGCGCTCACAAATTGTTAGTTCACGATTTATTTATGTTTGCTCATCATCCAAAACCAAATACGGGGAGTCCCGTACTCAACATTCTCCCCCTTTTTGGTGATGACAAACCAACATAAATAATAATCAATAATAATGTACTAAATGAAATTTACTTACTCCCCCTGCATTGATGACACATTAGTTCCATATGAAATAATAAACATATGCATCAATCAGGCGAGAAAATTAAAAATACAAATCCAGTTATCGAATTTGAAATACATTTATATTTTCTTAACTCCCCCTGAATCTAACATATCAAATTAGATTCATGCTAAACTATCATTTAGCACATGCCATTATTAATATCTCTCCCCCTTTGGCATAATCCAAAAAGTGCGGGAGGAAGTCAATGATAACAGATCATGGCCAAATAATACATGAATCACGGGAGTCGAAAAATACGACCTCGGTCCAATGACACCAAAGTAAAATACCAAAACATATTAAAGGTGTGCCAAAGAGACCTTAGTCGAAAAACGAAAAATGCAGTCATCAAAATACCAATTGTAAATTCACGTATTGATGAAAGGAATGTGTTCTCCAATTTCAACATTGATAGCTATTTTAGTGCATGGAAAACAATTCTATGTTTTCATACAACTAAAGCTATTGAATCAAAATAAATCGTCGAGCGACGAAATCAATATCTGAGACATACATAAAATGTGCACAAAGGAATGAACCATCAGAAGAGTGGTGCACATCATAGAATATCAAATGTCACAATATCGATCGAAAATGAACATAAAGTAAAAGCACATCAAAACTAAGTGAAGTGTGCGATGAGAAGTGACAAGGTGATAAAAGTAATACGAAAATCATCATAATAACTTTTAAGAACATGTCATGCCAAAAATAGATATGAATTTCAAAGCATTTATGGCATTCACAATTCTATCATGCTAGGAGAAACAAAATGATACCAATGAAAAGACATAGATTCTAACCAAGCATGCATTCAACCCTCATGGATACCAAATAATATCATACTTACAACATTAAGCTCCCCCTACATTGGTGCATTACCTAAGCACCATCAATTCCGTTTGAATGAAAGTCTTCGCAAATCGAGGAGTTGGTAGGGTTGGTATCCCACGGTGGATTGAACCTAGAAAACTTCATTTTGGTATCCAAAAATCCTTTTAGATCCAATGGGTTAGACAACAAATTTGAAATACGAAATAAAAATTATTGTAACCCATAAATTAATATAATCAAAATCAATTTTATAAACATATGCCTTGGTACCCATAACATGATCATAAACTCATGGTACCAAGCATTGAAGGGTTAAAGGAACTAACCCTTCGGAAACCAAGTCCAAGAGGAACTTGACTTCCCAACATAATCATCATTCAAAATAACATCATTAATATATGATTTCACATAAACATTCATAGCATCATCGCTAGTGTTCTTGGGACCCCAAATAGTGTACATTTTGGGAATCCTCTTCCTAGTGGTTGCATGCACAAAAGGTTGATTTCTATGTGGTGCATGTGGCCTAGGAGCATGAGATGTGGCAATAGCATTATGATGAGCATGAGATCCATGATGTGGTTTAGCATACATACGTGGATAAGCATGAGGTGTGTATGCATGAGGATGATTATGAGAGAAGGCATTCACATGAGGATTAGATGTGTGAACATAAGCATTAGGATGTGCATGAGCATGATTACGTGCATGTGGGTGTCTCAAATGAGTGTTCGCACGTGCTCGTGGGTGCGGAGCATAAAAATCATTATTAGCATGCACCGGTGGAGTAGGATGTGTGTTCCTACGTGGCATATCATGAGAGTACAAAAATGCATGACCCCTCTTTGGAGGTCTACCCAAAGTGGGTTTCTTTCCAATCGGGGGTGTGTACGAAGTGGAAGCACTATTGGTAGGAGAACTACCAATGGGGTGTTTGCTCCCACTCGTCGAGGCATCGGATGTTGGCCTAACAAAGGTGGTAGGCGATTTGGATGAGTCTCCCATCTTATACCCCAAGCCAATGTGGTGTTTGGCCGGAAGTAAGTCATTTAGGATATTATCCAAATGGCCCTTACCTTTATTGAAATCATTGATACGGCCTAACGTGCACTCATACTTCTCTTTGAGAGAATGCATCGAAGCATCCAAAGTGGATACTTGCGATGTGAGTGCATAAACACGAGATTTGAGATTCTTATTCTCAATACTCAAGGTTGAGTTTTGAGACGTCAAATCCGTCATCTTGTGTTCATCCGATTTCTCAAAATGAACATGCTCAAGTTGAGATTTGAGATTCTTCACCTCATTTCTCAACAAGCCATTATGAGTAAGCAAACTTGCTTTCTCATTGGCGAGAGTCTCAATAATGGTGTCATTGTTGGTGATGGTAGACTTAGGAAAGGTTTGGAGGCTAACAAGTTCATCTTTGGTTTTATTATATCTATCTACTAATTTAGTAAATTTAGACCAAATTTCTTGGTTAGCTAACCTCATTTCTTCTATAGTAGGTTCTCCGCCTTCATCCACGCTACCATCCTCGCTTTCATCCTCGCTATCATCGAAGGAGGACTTTTGACTTTTTGCCTCATCATTAGCCATGAAGCAAAATTTTGCTTTCTCCACTCTTTCATCTTCCGACTCTCCACTTGAGAAATCCTCTTCGGAGTCGGTGACTGTGCCAACAAGCCCTTTCTTGTGCTTTCTCGACTTGTCGTACTTAGATGCCTTCCCCTTCTCCTTGTGTTGGTAGAGAGGACAATCCGGTTTGATGTGTCCTGGCTTGTTGCATTTATAGCACACGGGAGTAGAAGCATTAGTCGAAATAACTTTAGATTTACTCAAAAATTTACCTTTTCGGAAGAATCGATCGAACTTCCTTGCCATACGGGCAATGGATTCCATGTCCAATTCGTCTTCCGATTCTTCATTATCGGTAGATGGAGCGGCCTTGAATGCAATCGCCTTTTTCTTTGGCTCGTCTTGCTTCAAGTACGCCTTCATCTTTTCCCTCATCCGGATCTTACTATCCTTGCGTACCTCATAAGACAACAAGGTACCCATTAGTTGTACGACGGTATATTTATTCATGTCATTACCTTCCTCGATGGCGAATGTACGCTTTTCCCAACATGATGGAAGACCGTCGATAATCTTTGAGCATTTCTCCTTTTGGGTGTAGGTTTTCCCAAGAGCTTCCAAGTCGTTGGATATATCCACGAAGCGAGCGTAATATTCCTTCATGGTTTCGCCCTGCTCCATATGAAACAACTCAAATTCTTTATTAGCAACGACGAGTTTAGAATCTTTTACCGTACTCGATCCTTCGTGCAATATGAGGAGTTGGTTCCATATTTGATATGCACTCTTACATGTGCATATCTTGTTGAAGTCCTCGGGCTCCAACGCACAATTCAAGGCATTCATTGCCTTGGCATTGGCTACTTCCGAGGCGACCTCCGCGGGAGTCCACTTCGCGAAATCTTCTTCGGAAGGCTCGACATACTCCGTCATGGTGGCTCTCCATAGAAAAGCGCTCCGGAAGAAAATTTGCATCCGGCATTTCCAGTACCCGTAGTTGGTACCGTTGAAGTGTGGAGGCCTGACTGAGGATAGTCCTTCCTTAACTGAAGAAGCTCCATCGCGGTTCTTGAAGACGTTGTAGTCATTGTTCGTCATAGCTTTGAACTTAGGCTATGTGTAGCTTTGAACCTTGGCTCCGATACCAATTGTAGTGCCCTGGGAAGCCACTGCACATGTACTAGAGGGGGGGGGGGGTGAATAGCACTTTTAAATAATAGGGAGAGTTATTCCTAATTATCGTGCAATTAACAAACAACAATGCGGAATAACAACGATCAACAAGAATAAATGCAAACGCAAACAAATGGTTTAATGGGTTCGGATCCACCCAAGTCTCCCCGACTTGTTCCCGGTGATCCTACGTCCCAACCACCCGGATCCCTTCCGGATACTTGAGTTAGAAACCCTAACTCAAGATTTCCAATATGACCACTTGCGAAAGCCTCACAAGTGCAAACGACCTACAATCGATGACCGTGAATCCCACAACCCGGGATCACGCAAAACCTCTCACAACCGAGAGTATACAATTCAAATATAACTGAAATGAAATGCTTACCAACAAAATACCTATGCCTTGAGATTTCTTACCAAATTAGGGCAAAGAGGATTTTGATGGAGGAAGAGTCAGCAAACCCTAGCTTCAAGAAGATGACCAGCAATGGAAGCCTAGGGATGAGATGGATGACCTAGAATCAAGCCCTTGGCTTGGAAGGCTCACAATCAATGAATCTATCTTGAGGAATAAGAGTGAGGGAGAGATTCTTGAGAATGAGAGAGCTTGAAGATGAGAGTTGAAAAGCTTCTCTTTGAATCAATAGAACTCTGGAAATAGCAGCCCCTTGGATCCTATGAAATAACCCCTTCAGGTATTTAAAGGATCAAGGGAAAAGAGAGAAAGAAACGTCGCTTTCAAAACTCCAACGGATCTAAATCTGAAGCTGACTAGTCGGTCTAAGAAGGATCACTGACCGACTAGTTCATCAACTAGTCGGTCGGTGATTCAACATGGACCGACTAACAGCTCGACAGCCAAAAGAGTGATTTCCAGGCAACATGAACTAGTCGGTCTAAGAAGACTTGCCAACCGACTAGTTTTCCAACTAGTCGGTCGGTGAGTGTTCGTTGACCGACTAAGAGTGAACTGCACGAAGCTGAATACAAGTTACACTAGTCGGTCTAAGAACAAATGCAGACCGACTAGTTTCACAACTAGTCTGTCGATGAATGTTCTTGGACCGACTAACTGTAAACAGTAACTCAGGCTGTACAGAGGCAAGCTCAACTAGTCGGTCTGTGAAGGATTCCTAACCGACTAGATCGTCATCTAGTCGGTCGGTGAACCTTCTTTGACCGACTAATTGATCGACATGGCTGAGCTGAAATGAGTTAGGACATCTAGTCGGTTCATGAAGAGTTGCTGACCGACTAGATCGTCATCTAGTCGGTTGGTGACTCTACTTGAACCAACTAAGATGCACAAGAAGCCGAGGGAAGAAGCGATAGGCTTCGGAAAAGTTTCTAATGGCTTCTAAGATAATCCTAGCTCTAAGATATGAGCGATATGAAGATAGACATGCAAGAATTACTCAAGGCTTAACATTCTATAAATCGAAGCTAAAAGACTATGAATAAAACCTTAAGGAACGGTCTTCGAAAGCTTCGATCAAATCTTCATGACTTTCAAACAAAGGTCCAAAAGCTTCAACGAAGCTTTAGGCATTGAATACGAGCTTTGAGAAGTCTTAAGATGTCGCTTTGAGTGTTCTCGTGAATTTGGCGACGATCTCCATAACTGCGCTCACAAATTGTTAGTTCACGATTTATTTATGTTTGCTCATCATCCAAAACCAAATACGGGGAGTCCAGTACTCAACAAGCTTGGTTGGAGGTGACTTGGAGGTGGGTTCAGGGGTAGCACTTGGTGTGAGTTGTCTTGTGTCGTAATGTGGTTGTCTTGGGAGGTGGAGAATGTCGGTGTATATGTAGTGGTGTACCTGTGTTATGTATATAAATGGAAGTTGTTATATATATGTTATGTTGTTGTTCTATATTATTCATGAAGTTGTTTAATATTATTATGGAGCTTCACTTGTACTATCCCAGCATATGCGCAGTGCCCTGCTTGTTCAGTTTCTCCTTTCTCTTTCTTTTCCTCTCTCACCACCCTCACTCTTCAGAATACTTGGAAAAAAATTTAGATGCCGGGTATTCTGGGGAACGGGGCGTGACACCCGTAAGTTTTTATGGCATGATATGGCCAAATGGCCTGGTAACCGACCCGATACTCGGTTGAGGATTTTCCTCAACCCAAAGACCGAGTCTCACGTGTCCGTTGAGAGAATCTCAGGTTAGTTGAGAAAATCACGTGGGCGGTTGTGGGATGGAGGATATGGCAGTGGCCCTATAAATAGAGAAGATGGTTTCTCTTCTAAAGTATTAAAAAGCATTCAGCTTTCAGTCATATCCGGAATTCCCAAACAGTATTTCTTTCTCTCTCGTGTTCTCACATTGGTATCAGAGCGACTCATATCGATCTGAGGGCGTTCACCAATTTCTCAATTTTTTAAGATCCAGCAGCAACGCGTATTTTTCCTTCAACAATCAGCACGTCACCGAATTCGAACCACGCGTCGATCAATACGCGTAGATCACTAGCCGCTGTCTTTCCACGCTAAAGCTTCATCAGGTGACAAGAGCGACGCCTCCTTTCTCCCACTGATCCATGTGCTCTCGGGTGTCCTCCAACTGATCAGAAATCAAACCCGGCACCTCTTCGCCTCTTTCCTTAGTCCACATACAAGCCTTAAAGAGATCGACACTCTCTCCTTTTGTTTTTGTTCGGGCCAATCAAAATCAGGCTACCTCCATATTTTTTTTGGCCTTATCTAGAGAGATTAAACCGAGAGATTAATAGTGTGCCCTCCACCAAAGTTCAATTCTTCCTCAAGCCTTCACACATCCGTAGTTCCCAAACAGTTGATCTCCATTCCCGAGGCTTTTCACCCTGACAAAGCATCGGGCACCATCTTCGCATTTAATTTAGAGAAATGCTATCTACACCGCACTGAGTGCGGTGCAGACTTATTTTCTTGCCAAAAACGGAATATGTGTCACATCAAAGGGTCACATCAGTACCTCTGATGTGACAAATATTTCATTTTGGACAAAAAATCAGTCTGCACTGCACTCGGTGCGGTGCAGATAGCAGAGGTCTTAATTTAATTTAACTCTCAGCACTTGACAGATTTTTTTCCTAATCAATTCTCTTTACCCATTTACCCAGTAGATCACAAAAACCCAACATGCCCACAAATTTTCCTCAACCGTCAGATCACTTTCCGAAGCGCTCACCGAGGCGAAGAATCTTCCTTTCTCCTCACGATCAGTAGACCGTTGCGCGTTCCACTCCTGAGCATATACCAATGCATCTACACGTCGTCACATGGCATTTTGTCCTGAGACTTGATCAACGTGTTGTTGGGAGCAACGATCTAGGATCTTAGTTTGATGATGACAAACGTGTCGGTATATCTAATGTGTGTGCTCAGTGTGTTTCAGGCTTGGCGAAACATCATACCTAGGCTATTTGGCGGACTTGCTATTCGCATAGCACATTGGGAGAGATGGAGTGTGTGTGTGCAAAGGAGTTAGACTTGGTCAAGATGAAGTGATAAGGTGTGACCAATTCAAATCAAAGTTGGACTTGGTCCAATGAGGAATGAGATGGAGCCATTTCAAATTTCGTGGGGATTTAGTCAAATCAATTAGATGATTTCATAACCCTACTCTAATTCAAAATCCCTATCAAAATACAAAATCCCTATCTCTTATGGACTCTCCCCAAAACCCTAGCCCTAGCCTATAAAAACACAATTGAGGGGCTACATTATTTTTTGCGGCTATCAAATATTTTTGAGGGACTACACACTATTTTTACGGCAAGCAACCCTAAGAGCCTCTATATAAACCACTCTTCCCACTAACCCAAAGAGAGAGGCATCAAAGACTCATCCTACAGCCTATTCTTTACGTCACTTCTCCAAAGCCTCACGGGAAATTCTTAGAGCCCATCTCAAAAGCTCAGCATCAAGCTCAGCCTCACGGGAAAATTTCTTGCCGAAGCCCTCACGTGCTTCTCGCCGACGAGAAGCGTCGTCGTCTTCTGTTGAAGCTGCTGCCACCGTCGAGCTGCGATCTTCGAAGCGCCACTTAGTCGAGCTGCACATCGGAGAACGCCGTGACGAGGAAGTCGCCGTCGAAGGACCGCCCAAGCCCTAGGACCGTCGGAAACGTTTGCCGTCGAAGCCCACAGGAGCTCCCGACGTCGTAGGACCGCTGCTGTCAAAGTGAAAGCTGTCGGAGATCACCGCCACGAAGTCGCCGCTGTCGTCGTCAAAGCGAAGTCGAACGGCGAAAGAAAGCCCTCTGCCGGTACTGCTGATCAACCGGAGTCGAAGGCTCGCTGCTGTCGATGAGACGTTGTTGCCACGCATCGCCGTGGATGGTCGAAGTCGCCGCTGCATGTCGTTGCTGAAGACGAAGAGACCGTCAAAAGAACCTACCGTCAAGGTCGTTCGCCGCTGTTAAGTTCGAGTTGCCTCGCCGTCGCCGTATCACCGTAGAAGCCGTCCGCCGCAGTCGAAGCCCAACGCACCCCGTCGCTGTCGAAGCTGCCACCGCCGCCTGACGCCGTCGACGTCGCGCTACTGTCAGAGATCTCCGCTGGCCTTACTGTCACCCTCGTCGGAGTCGAAACCCGCTGCACGAAAGATTGTCGGAGTCGTCGCTCAAAGAAACATGACCTGCATGCTCTTAAGCAAATGGACGGTAGATGAGCGGATGTAAAAGAAATCAATGGCGGAGCTCAATCGCGCGATCGAAACAGAGACAAATGATATGTGTGCTGACATGGCGATGATCGATTAAGGGAACTGCTCTACGCACAGACCAAGAGTAAAAGAGATTGAACTGATTTTCCTCTGCACACCGACCACAGATTTAAGGGAGTTGCTGAGCGCACAGACCGCTGTTTTATAAGGATTTGAACTGAATTTCTTTACACACAGACCAGTGTGTATTTTGCAATCCAGGAGTCAGATTGAGACACCGTTTGCGTCAGATTGGAGCTGACGACGTGCTGATTGACAGAGACGCCTACATGGACACAAACTGAGCATTTCTAAACTCTTAAACTCTTTTATTTGTGTCTTAGTGTAACGTTCTCTGTAGGGGAAACTTTTACCTATTTTCGTGGACTATTTTGGGACTTGTCTAGTTGGGACTAGACAAGTGGGACCCAGCTAGTTTGGGACTAGCTGGTAGAAAGCTTTGCTAGGATTGATAGTGAGAGGAAACACTGTGTGTGGGGTACTGAGAGTCTAGCGAGTGTAGAGGCGTAGAGGGTGCTCTGAGCGTGCTCTAACTTGTGACTTTGTACCTATTGCACTATTCAATCTAGTATTAGCTTTGGGGGCTGGAGTAGGTCGTTGGGACGACCGAACCAGGGTAAATCTGTTGTGTACTCTGGGTCTGCTTTTTAGTTACTCTGGTTGTGCTATAACTGCGTGTAATTTCTCGTGGGTTGCACGAGAATTTTTTATTAGCCTATTCACCCCCCCTCTAGGCTAGGATCCAGATCCAACACGTGTCCCTTTTTCCACGCATAGAGATCTTCTGCGGGCTTCTGCACACGTAGCCCTTTTCTCGTGAAGAGCAATAATTCGGCACGAACCAGGTTCCTCAGCTTTATTTATTTAATTCTTGTAATTTATTATATTTGTGTGTTTGACACGTACTACTTAAACGTAATATAAAATTTGGACACATTAATTAAAAAGGTAGAGACATTTCTATCATGTCATATGATTTATTTTCTGCAAATATAACCTAATAAAATTTGTCACTCAGATTAAAATTAAAATTCAATTATTAGTGTAGGTTATTAGGTATAGTTTTTAATTGATCTGTTACCACATATCTTTGGCATCCTCTAAACAATTTTATCTCATCAATCAGGAACGAACGAATGGCTAGTAAATTGATTGCTTCCGAACTGGCTAAGATAGAACACCTGAACGGTTCTAACTATGACATGTGGCACCAGAAGATTCAATACGGACTTATCCACGACAATTTAGATAGTATCATTGAGTCCACTGCTCCTACTCTCCCTGAAAATCCAACCGATGCTCAGAAGAGAGAGCTAGATCACTGGACTATAAATGACAAGAAGGCTAGAAGTCTCATGCTTATGTTCATGGACGATAGCATAATAAAAGTGTTCGAAAATTGTAGTACTGCCAAGGACATGTGTCATACTATTAAGGAGAAGTATGACATCACATCTGACGTGAATATATAACTCCTGCTGCATAGATATAATTCATGTCGTATGCAAAAAGGTGATAATGTCACCGAACACGTGAACAAAATGATTGTCATCGCTAAGGACCTAGCTACCGCAAGAACTGAAATTCCTGAGAAGCTTCAGGTGGCAACTATTCTAAATAGTCTGCCGTCGTTGTTTGATATGGCTGGCACTATGCTTAGGCTAAATGGAACCATTAAGCGTGTCACTGACTTGCCAGCTCGCATAGAACAAGACCTTCTGGCTAGGAGGAAGGGCTCAGACGTTAACCTTGTGCAAGAGGAAGAGGCAAATGCTACTCAATACCGGAAGGCACAAGGAAACCAGTGTCTTGGACCTGTGAAGCCCTCCTTCAAGGGATCTGACCAGCCATCATCTCGCGGGAAGAAAGGACCTCCTGGATCTTGTTATATCTGCAGGAAGTATAGTCACGTTAAGGCCAACTATCCTCAGGCAAGGAATAAGGGAAACTTCAAATTCCCAGAACAAGGAGGATCCAGAAAGCTGGAGTTCATTGGCGTCACTGAATGCAACGCTGCAACAACAGACGTTGAAGGCAGGTGGATTGACTCAAGTGCAACCCGATACATAGCAAAGACGAAGGAAGGAATTGTCGACTTCCAGGAACTGACGAAGGGAGACCAACAGATATACATGGGGGACAATACCTATCTGGATGTAGAACGTATTGGTTCAAACAGATTGGATCTTGGGGACAACATCATGATCCTCAAAGATGTGTTTTATTGTAACGACTAGTTTTCTTAGTGCACATTTTTCTGTAACGAAGATTATTTCAAACGATTTCGATAATAACTAAATGATTTTCCTACGATTTTTCGTCATTCAATCTTAAAATGGACTTCGTGTTCGTACTTCTCGCGAGGATATGAACCCGTGGCATTCCCGTAATTTCCGGAATAGGTTGAGAAATCGGTATTTTAATGTTATAATCACTCTTCTCCAATCACATTTTCCTTTCTACCATCCACTAAATATTTTTACTAATTACTTTTACTAAGCAGTTTATTAAATTACCTTTATCATCTACTAATTAAAGTAATTACATTTACCATTTACTAGGTAACCTTATTAGAATTACTGTTAATACTCACTAATTACATCTACATAATTACTTTACTAATCTATTTCTTACCCCTAATTATCATCTACGAACCTCCTCTTCAATTCCCACCGAATTGTGAGGTGAGATCCAACAGCTCACCCCACAAACAACTCACCATCTTCAATTCCATCCCCCACATCCAGACCATCTCTCTTCAAGCTGCTCCCCAACTCCACCGTTTTAACAGCAACAACAACAGGAGCAACAATCACCATTGTCTTCCTCTTCTCCTGCAAACAAACCAACCAGCAAACATTTCTTCTTCCCTGCAAAATCCATCAAACCCAACTCCCTGCAAATTCTCAAA